>CAODLS011731454.1:0-14271 GCA_948243855.1 Flueggea neowawraea | reverse complement strand
TTCTGAAGATACCTTTGCACACCCCAATCCGGTCTTCGCGGGTGGGAGACCAGTAGAACTTCTCCATACGACCATCACGAATTAAAGGGGCATACAGTGTGGAGAAGTCATTACCGGTGACTATACCTTTGTCTGATCAATTTTGCAGGCTCTCCAGCATTACCACTTTCCAATTCTCCAGCACTCATCACAATGGGGCCGAAATTTTCAGCATCATAGGATCAAATTGTCAGCATCAAACATGTAAAGTTCAATTCTTACCAATCAGATACTATTAAAGTGCATTTCTCTTAAATCAGAAAATTTCACTTACTTGATTCCCATCTTTGCAAAGATAAGCTCGCATTGGAAGGATTTTCCCTGACCTTTCCCTCCCCAAACACCCAAGATGAGAGGAACCTGCAGTCAAAATTTTAATAAATGATTTTACTTCATTTTCTTTTAAATTTAATCCAAATAGAGATCTCATAACTGAAAATAACAAGTAAACCAACCTTAATGTTCAGAAGGTTCAGAAAGTTCTTCGTGATATGAACAACAACCTTGTCCATAAATGCAGGGCGATGTAGAAACCGTTCATGTTGTTGTCCAAATTGTATCCGAAAAATTCCCAAATAAAAACACAAATTAAAATCACACACAATTTACTAATAGAATCATAGCCTAATAATATTGGAGCCATCTCCAATACTATTATCTAAAACAACTTCGATCACGGAAAACTGACAAGTAACTTACTGGCGAAGTCCTTGACTAATATAGTCAGAAGAACTCATGACAGCATAGTGAGTTCCAGTCTCCATAGGAGCTTGGAACAAAGTGTCCACCATGCCTTTCCCTCTGGTAATGTCTTGTTGGTCATCTGACGTGTCAGTCACAAGACCTCCCATCTGTCTGTCTTTAGAGGTCTGTTTTTGCTCATTATAATCAGCTGTAACCTTAACATTTCCGACTCTCTTGTTGTTGTTCTTAGAGTTCACCTTCTTCAAGTTGTTGCCAAAGAATGCAGAGCTCGGCGCCGAGTGTCCTGAACCAGCTCCATTCAAGTTCAACTGCATAAAACACACCTTCTTGTTTACATCCACTCCCATGATTTCTTCAA
The DNA here is from genome assembly GCA_948243855.1 of Flueggea neowawraea. NCBI lineage: Eukaryota > Viridiplantae > Streptophyta > Magnoliopsida > Malpighiales > Phyllanthaceae > Flueggea > Flueggea neowawraea. The sequence continues at coordinate 13,169 of CAODLS011731454.1, read as the reverse complement.
CGATGGAGCCTAATTATGCTTGTTAGACCCTCTTTGCTATTATGCTCATTTTATGTCTTCATGTAGGATATTTGCATACGTTTAAATTACAGCTAGACGACCAATAGAATTATAGTCTAGTGGAATTTTTTGATATTGAAAAAGTAGAATTATAGTATTGAAGTCGCTGAAGCGCTAAAGAATTGAAGATTCAATTCATAATAAGAGCCAATAAAAAAAAATTATAGCTAAACCACCAATAAATTTATAGCCTAATAAGTCTAGATTCTTAATAAGAGCCGAATGCATTCTAAACAAAACTACTAAAAACTTAACATTAAATTACGGGTAGAAATAAATAAAATCGTCGGATTATAAGAGAAAAAAAGAGAAAACAGAGCTGAAGTTGTAAACTTTATAGACTGAAGACAAGAAGGTCGATGAGAATTAAAGAAAGGTAAGTGGAGGGAAAAGAAAAAGGGCGGGAAAAACAAGAGTACCGGTATCCTGTTAACAGCTACGACGGTGGATACAGAAGCGGCCATGGGATCCAACAGCGGGGATGAATTTCCAAGATAGTAGTCAAAACAAATTGGAAGTGTTTGTTTTGAGTGTTATGTACAAAGAAATGGAGGTTGAGAAAGAGAGAGGTGAGGTTGGTGGGTATAAACAGAAAGATGGAAGTGTTGAAGTGTGTGAGAAAAGGAGGACCTGTGGATTTGGGTTAGGAAATTGTTATCGGCCACAGAATTGGGATTGTTGGGTTACGTGGCATGTTGATTTGTGTGTTGTGAGGTGGACACTGGTTTTGGATTTGGAGGGTTTGTTTGATGATGTGCACTTTGGTCAGATTGCTTTGGTTGCAAACAAAATGGAGTCTTCTCGGAGTTTGGTCTGTTTGAGGTCAGGGTTCAAGCTCTCTTGTTATCCACTCAAAATTTATTTTTGTAACCTTTTTTAAAGGAATTAAAATAAACAATATAATTTCCTCTCTTGTGGTCTGCAATCGTAAGTTTTATACAAAATACTATATAATTTCACAAGGATTTGATCCCAAATCCTCAACAACTTACACCAACGAACATTGGTATGTTTTTGTAATTTTATTACAAAAATTTTGATGAAATTAATTGGGTGAGAAACGAAAGGCATTTGAGTTTAAAGTTTATAACTATATTGATAATAGCATATTAATTCTAACTAGAGTTTCTCCGTTAGAAAGTGATATTCCTATTCTAGAATATACTACTTCCAAAATAGTTACGATTATGGATTGTGATTTTGTATTTCAGTTGTCACTAAAGTTAACATTTATTATCTCATTAAGCATTCGTGTGGAAAATAAGTGATTGGAAAATTTTTCTTTGTCAAATTTATATCTGCCGACAACTAGATATATATATATCTCCTAGTAAGTTGAAATTCATTGAATTTAAGTGATTACCAAACTCATTAACTATATAAACAAGCATGTGTTAGCATCATCATTAGGTTTTAAGTTATTTTTTTTAATAAATTTTAAGTTCCTTAACTGAAACAAACATTCATCTACTTTGGTATGCGGTCAGCTTAATTGAGTTAATGTTAATAGGAGGACACATTAATATGAGATCAGTCTAGTTTGGTTAATGTTAATGTGGAGTGGTCTTTCTTTTTTTTTTAAAAAAAAACTCCAATATATGGCACTTACTTTAAATATTAATCGTTGGCTGGCAAAATAAAAAATAAAATTAAGAATGAGTGTCAATGATAAGTTAGGTTAAGTTAAAAGTAAGTGGTATCACTTATCTATTTAGCTATTCTAGATAGGTTGATGGATAAATATAGTTTTTTTTATAATGTATTTTAAAAAAATAATATTTTATATAATTTTTCTAATGATTGATAATAATTTATAAAAAAAATAAAAAATATATTTTTTAATAAATATTAAATATATAAAATATTAAATATTGTGTTTGTCAAATGAGTTTAAAATAAATAAGATGTTTCACAAATTTTTAGGTAAGTTATTGTATAAAATAAAATAAAATATATTTTTTTGAGGAAGTTGTGGAATGCTCTAACTTGTCTAAATAAGAAAGCAAAGCTAAAAGATACGAAGAAATGGCTTGAGAAGCTTTTAATTTGCTGTCACAATGTAAGCCATTGGATAAAAATTGAAATTTTTAGATTACATCTAAGTCGTTAAAAGCAGATACAAGAGATTAGTTCAAAAAGACAATAACATACCCTAAGATGATGGGCAGGAGGAGTTTTTTTTTTCCGGGGGCAAGAGGAGTTTTTTGGATACTTGAGGCGTGGTGGTTGCAATTAACTATGAAAAGGAGAAGAGGATGGGCAATAATTGATGACTCCAGAAACTTCGGTTACAGTGAGGATTTTGGAACTACTTCCCACAATTTTATTGGCATAATGGAAGCTAACAGCCATGCGGATAATCCGCTAGCCAAACGAAGAACTTTGTTCTGCCCTATTTGGAATGGGATGGCACCTTCATAATTGGGCAACAGATATTTCTTGGGGAGAATTTAATTTTTATACTAAATTAAATTTCAGAATTAACCTTATGTCATGCATTAAACATATTTCAATAAATACAAATACCTTTGAAATATGTTGCAAAATTACTAAATTTTTAATTGACTGATAAATTAACCGAGAATTTGACATTTTTTGACTAAAAATCTTGATATTTTTTAGAGAAATTGTTTTTTTTATGAAAAAGATAGATTCAAATGGAGAAAAATATGACGTTTTAGAATGTATCCAAATATATCCATATGTAACCAAATGTATCCATATGTATTCAAATGTCTCCAAATCACAATTTTTTACGTAAAATTCGATTTAATAATTTTTTGATATAATTTTACATTTTTTCAATATTTTTCAAAATTTATTTAAATCTCAAATTTTTATATAATTTTTTATAGTATCCAAAATGTATGTAAATTTTAATTTTTATATAAATCTTTTAGTCCCCAAATATATCCGCAAAATCTTCAAATGTATCCAAAGTTTAATTTTTATACAATTTTTTAGTCTCAAAATATATTCTAATGTATCCAAATATTTTTTGAATGTATCTGCATGTTTCTAAATTATCTATCCTGCATAAAATTAATATAATTTTTAAAAAATCAACCAAAACCAATAACAAAAAATCTAAACAAACACAATTAAATCTTTTCACATTTTTAACAATAAAAATCAATTTACATAAGATATTTAAAATAACTTCTGCGGGTTGTCTTTTGTGGAATTTTTTTAATTTGAGGATATTTATGTAAATTAATGATACAAAGGTAGCAGCTAGGGTTTTGCTTTCACCCTAGTCGCCGCCCCTCCTCAAATCAAGCAATTGTCGCCGTCAACTCTGCAGGTCGACGAAGACCACACAACGACGAACAGGAGACTGAGATGTTACCAGCGACGACGATCAAGTGTAGAGATAGTGTGGCGAAACAGAAAAAGGGAGAGATCGATGAAGAGAATGCAGAGGAGCAAAGAGACGACGACGGTTTAGAAGGGAAAGTGACCAGAGACGACGAGACAAGGAAAGCCGAGAAACAAAGACGACAACCAGGGGAGAAGACAAACAACGGACCAGAATAGAAATGAGGAAAGAAGAGCCAAGAAACAGAGATGACGATCGAAGGAGATGAGAAGACAGATCTGGAAGTCGAAGGAGGACTGGACGAAGGGAAAGTGAGGAGAGAGAGAGAGAGGAGGGCGGCAGCGGCCAAGGTGTCGGTTTTCTAGGGTTTGGGCTGTGAGTGAGGAGACGAGGGGAGAGAAAAGAGTGTGAGACAGAGACGAGAGAGAAAGAGGAGAGAGAAAAAATAAAAAAAAAATAAAAAAAAATATTTTTATTTGCAAGAATGTAATATTTTTAAGATTAAGTTTCAAAATATTAACATATAATAAAGTTAAAATTAAAAAAATGACATTCACTCAATTATTAAACAAATTTTAGATATTATTTATTTAAATTTAAATATTAATTTGAACATACAACATAATTATCTCTATTTCTTCAATCTCTTATGTCTGGGACTGCATCCATATGGTTATAGCTGAGCCCAAATTCTTTAGAGAGTCCAACTTATAGTTCATTAAAAAATAAAAAATGCCACTGTACGTAATATTCTCATTTATTTATTATTTGAGGAAATTATACTGTACGTAATATAATTGAAAAATATGTAACAATACAACTGTAACTTTTTATTTTTAAAAAAAGGTTTTTTACAAAAAAATTGAGTATTTTTTTTGTCCAACCTGTTTCCAAAAAAGTTAGCACAAGTTTTGTAATTGTTTTTGATTATTTATTTCAATATTTAAGTAAAAATAATTTTTTACTTAAAAATGAACTTAACTCCATTACTTAATTAGAAAACAACAAATTGGACTACTTAAAATGAACTTTTCTAGATGTTTTTAATTGTGGAAATATTATTTAAATAGGAAAAATATGTGTGTCTCAACTCAAAACAAGCTTTTTTTTTTAACTTGAATAGACATAAATTACGAAACTATTCATGACAATTTATTTAAATACTTCTAAAAGTAAGAATAATTTTGTAATTTAAATTGATTCAAGACAAGAAAACTTACTCTCAATCAAGATACCAAGCATTATATTTTAGATTTAAACCAATGTCTAAAATGTTCCCAACATATTTAAAAAATTGACTCAAGCAATTAAATTTGAACCATTTGATGAAATTTAGAGAGTAAAAATATTTCAACTATCAAAAACACATAAACAGACATGGCAAAAAGACCATATCCCACCTACCCTATACATTTGGAACGACTATAAATAGAAGAGTGTAGCTTAAAACAATGGCTGGATTTTAACCTCTTTCCTACTAAAACATAAGGCATCCCATAACCTATAAGCCTACCCAAATCATTTGTTCTTGTATATGAAAGGAAAAGAAACTACAAGAAAGATCAGTGCTTCTTTCATCTGTTCGTCTTCATTTGTTTTTTAAAGGCAGCAACTACATATGTAGTGATCATAATGCTTCAGTGATATATATAGAGAACTTGATTACGGTTCAATGAAAACCAAACCAAGTTTAATTTGTTACAGGATGAATTGCATAAATAATTAATTGACTCTAATGTTCCAAGCTATACTAATATGCAGAAACTATATACACAAATCTTACAAAAAAAAAGGTCACCACAACAAATTAAGCAAAAAAATTTAAGTTTGCAAAACCCACAAACAGAAAATCAAGAAAACGTTATCTACAGCCACTCTTCCGCGACTGTGAAACTCTACGTTGATGCCTACATATACAAGTCAGACCAACCAAAAGATCAACAATGGCAGCCTCAGTTTTCTCCTTATCAGAGAAATGCAATGTCTGCAACAAAAGCACTGTAGGTTTCACATCAAACTTCTGCTTATCCAAATTCTGCTCTGTGTGCCATTGGATAGTGTCGTGTGCTAACGGCGCCAGCCACGCTAAGATTTTCTCCACTGAGTTCATCCACCGCTCCCCAGCTTGGAACCCTTCAACCTCTGGCTTCTCCAAGTTCAGCAGCCGTGTTCTGATGCTACATTTCAAGTTTTCAGGCAACAATTCGTACATTCTCGCCTGCGCCTCGTTGTCAGCCTCCACAGGGCAAGGAAAGAATTTTTCTGCATGAATGATTATGTTCGCATAACGATTCGGCAGCCCTGTGCCTCCAACCGTGGATGGAACCGCAGAGTCAATCAATTTCTTGTTATTTTCTGGATAAGACTATCCGTGAATTGGTTTATTGAAGCTTTCGGAGAGGATCCAGATGATTTGGAGCGACAATTGCGGTTCATGAGTTTAATGTGCTTATCCTTGTCCGAAATAAGACAATAATCTGCCCCAAATTCCTGGTGGAATATCTTCGAAATGATTTAATTTACCGATGTTCTCTGAATCGGACCAGACCGACCTGTTCGTTGACGTGTGTGCTTGTTCTTGTCCGATAAGAGACAGTAATCAAGTTCCGGATGTATCTTCATGTGCTGCGATTTTGGGTTCAGAATGTGTCGAACTGTATTGATGGAGAAGTGCGGCAGGTCAGGCACATAAGGACTAAACACTGTGCAGATTCGAGCGTAAATTACGCAGATGATCCGTGCCATTAGACCCGTAGTCTTGTCGAAAGTCTCGTTCCACAGCGAGTTTTCTCTATAATGTTTAACTAATACCCTTGAAACATAATTTTCTCTTCCAAGTGTTCCCAGTTTAATCTATGAGCATGGTTCGGAGCAATGTTCCCCTTCCAAAGCTTTAATTTTCGTTCTGATAATTCCATCTCGGCTAGAGATTCTGAAGCCGAGTACAGAATGTATGTTGCAGAAAAATATTTCTCCATCTTCTGTATTAACTTCTCCACATTCTTCTTGTTTACCTCGACCTTTTCGGCATCAACAATTCCTTGTTTCAAATTCGCAAACACCTGACCGAAGTTTCTCAGTGTCGGATCAGAGCATTTCTGGCCTAAACGGGACACAAATTCAGCGGCAGCATTCAATTCCTCGAGCTTCTCAGCACAAGCAAGATTCAGCAGACTCTTCTCTTCTTGGGAATTAAGATAAATAACACCCTTCGATTTTAACGGCCCGTGTCGGAACTTGGAGAGCTCATCATCCGACAAGAACCTGTGAAGCAAGATGAGACGGCACATGGTTGTCGCTGCCTCAAACGAGAGGATTTCGAGCGTGTCAGGGCGCGATGGGAACTTATCAGAATCGCGGAATGTGGAGGAAGTGGTGGTGGGGTGGGGGGTGGTGTTGGAGTTGTGGTTGGAGGTGGTGGAGATCCAGGACATGGTGGCAAGACCCATGGCCTATACCTTGTTGGAGACCTATTATTGTTGCAGTAACAATTTGTGTTGAGGTTGTTAATGCCGTTGTGGAACAAAGGGTAACAATTAATTATGTGAATGAAAGAATCAGTTGATTCAGGTATTTCAATGATGGCTGAGATTAAGCTGCTGAATTCTTCTGTTTCATCAAGACGCGTTTGTTGCTTTTGGATCGGAATCTGAGAGGAAACTAACTGTTTTGACATGGATAAAACCATATAGCAGATCTTTTGACACTTCTAACGTTATTTGACTACAACTCTCTGTAATAAACCACATGACCAATTCAACCACTTTCAGATATTAAACATTAATGGTTTTGTTTTCAATGATTGGAAATTATTTTTGTACTTTTTTTTTTATTTTACTTATGAATTGTAACAGGAATTTTGCAGATGTTAGCCCCTGTTGTCATAACTAGTTCGAAGGGAGGACAGTTTCATTGTAAGATCCACCCACACATTTGTTGGGAGGGATACATTATAACAGCCTAATGAACCAAGATTTGGTCACAATTTTCGGGACTTGATGTTCAAAATCTGGTATGATTAGTAATTCTAGCGATCACCATATCATGCAATAGATTCTTTTACATAATTAAAACTTAAAAGAGGATATTAAAATACTATCATAATGTGCAAACGTGATACTCCAATTTATTTTTTCGGAAACTATATTTTCATTACTTGTGAATTATTGGCGCTGGAATTGACTCCAGCACGGATGAGGTACAAATCCACTAGTCGCTCTTGCCAATTAATTAAATGTATCTAATTAGTATAGTTTCTCTGTGCTAAAAAAATAAATGTATCTAATTGAGTATGAATGGAAAAGAAAAAAAAGTATAATATATTTCGTCACATCATGAACTTATTTGTCAAAAACAACAGTTTAAAAGTAAGCAAGAGTGATGTGATCTTTGATAAATATCACCATCTTAGGGACATTATTTGTGGAAACTCATAATATCCATTTTCATATATCAATCAAGTGATGGGTTGGTGATGAATTGAAGTGGGACACAAGAATACAAGCACAAAATCACGAATGATTCAACAAATTCTTATGACTTATAGTCAAATATCTCCAAATTGTTGCTTCATTAGTCCAACCGTAATAATCATTGCTCCTACTTGTTTGGTTTTGGTTTGATTATGGATAGCCGAGTCAAACCCAACCAAATTAGCAACAGTGTTTATTTCCTGTAGCTCTACATGCCGTTTCCCATTGGCATGATATCAAGATTCAATAATTCCTGAAATTCTGGCTCAACCTTTATTATAATGTTGACATTGATATCATTATTTAGTTGATGATTTACGGTGTCTCCCACCATTAAAGTAGCTTCCGAGCATTTTCTAAGGTTTCATTGGAGTGCTAAACTGATTTTTTTTCCATGTTGCTGTAGAAATTAATGTATAGTTGCATTTTCTAGTCAAGTGGAGGACTTTGACTCATTTAGGACCAATATATTGATTAAGCAGAAGAGGACATCCACTTTCATCTTTCAATCAATACAACCTCTTCTCTCATGCATGTATATTGGTAGAAAGAAACACTAAAAAATGGTATTTTACCTGTCGCATTTCCATCTTCAGTTAACGATAGAATATAAGTTGAATATTCATCTCTAATTTAACTACGGAAAAAAGGCTAACTAGTTGTAATGAAAAAAAACAGATAAATTGGAATAATTAGAATTTTTTTTAATAGAAAAGGCCGAACGCATTCACCCACTAACATATTTAGGTTAGTTCAGCAATTGTGCGACACGGACGTCACTCCCTCCTAACCCAGTTAGGCTGGAGTGAATAATGAAAAAAAAAAATTATTAACCCCAACAAATGAATTTTACAAAATTTTGTGGAATTCATTTGCAATTCTAATTTTTTGTGTTTGGAAGACAAAAAAATTAGAATTTCAATTCTAAGAATTGAATCATGTGAAACTGAATTAAACTAACTCAATTCTTATTAAAATAGGTGGGAATTAGAAATGAATTCCAAAAAAAATTTATATGCCAAAATTAATCCTGTTCTTTTTCACTTATTCTAACATTATCCCTCCCTTTTATCTGAACCTAACTCACAAATTCTTCCAGAATTTTTCTTAAAACCTGGTATGTTCTCTTGAAAAATTTTTGCCTTGTGGTTTGCACTCCTCGCTGCCTCCATTTAGCAATGAATTCCCACCAATTTCTGAAGCTAAGCACATCAATAATTCTTGCCATGACAAACAGTGGGCCTACAAACCACGTTCCTCTAGCTTAGCACTTTGGAGTGTGGCATAGACGATGAACTCCTTTTATTTTTCAAATGGTGCATGTTTTTCTTTTTCGTGATTCAGCACAAATAGTTGAATTCACAGAGATCAAAGTGTTGCATAAATCAAACTGGGCGTCCATATTATGTGGTACCTTTGTTCTTCATTTTTTATTTCCTTTTTTGAGTTCATTAGCTGTTGATGGTTGGAGATTTGATGGCTCTACTATTTGTGACTTATTATTTTTTTTTTTAACTTTGTCATACTTGGATAATTATTTAATAGTTAAATAAATTTATTAAAAGAATATAAATAAAAAAATAAAAAATTATATAAATTTATTGTAATGAAAGGTATATTTGGAAATAGATTGAAATGAGTTTCTAATTCTTCATTTATTCCAAAAATAATTATGAAAAATTTAATTAAATTTTATATTTTAAGTAATAGTATATTAAATAAGAAAATTTATTTATAAATAAATTTTATATTTTAAATTTGTTTGTTCCAAACGGATTGTAATGCTGAAAAAAGATAAGAACAAATTAGATTTTACACCTTCTGGAATATAGGAGTCCACTAGACTCTTTCAAGAATGAAAATAATGCCTTGAGGCTGCTTTAAGTTGTGGCAACTAGTAGGTTAGCTAAGGGCATCACTAACGCGAGCTTAATGTTCGCATTTAATGATTAGGGATAGCATCATCCTTGGATGTGTTTCACTTCTGTGAAACCTCCGAGTAGGTGGGTCCACTAAAAGAGTGGATCTCACCTGTTTGTGACTTTTTTCTTTCTTTTCTGTTTGATCGTTGCATATATTTCTTTTTTTATTTCTTTTTTTTATCACAATAACATTGTAAATTTTTGTTTCTATCAACGGTTATCAAAAGCTAGAGCGAATTTTTTTATGTTTTTAGGGAGGCTCAAGATGAAAATTAGTATATTTTTATCTTTTTTATTATTTATATAATTTCTTAAGTTGAGTAATTTATTTTTTAATGTAAATTCAGCGTTAATTTATGTAATTTACTATTTTGCATGATTTATTTTTATTTGATTAATTCAAATTTCTTCTCATTGATAACTATATTATTTTAATTTAAATATTTATCTAATCTACTATGTTATTTTATTTTTAAAATTATTATTTTTAAAAATTCAATTAAATAATTTTCATGATAGATATATTTTATATATTATTTTTAACTCAAATATTAACTCACAAAATATTTATGTCAAATAAATATATTTATTATTAATTGTATGTTGTAAATAAATTGAATAATGAGTGAAGTAATTGTAGATCACGTAATAGAGTATAATCAGAGGTTAATTATTTGAGAAAGATAGTATAACGAGTGAGAAATTAATAAATTATTGATATAGTAAACTTATCAATCTCTTAAAGAGATTAAAGAGATTAAGTATTAGAGATTTTTCAAAGACAAAGTTAAAATTACCAATCAGCAGCCTGATTACATTCCCGATAAACATGCCGTAATTTCACATTCTATAGTCTACTCAGAAGTTCTCTAATGGTGGTCACAAGTGGTCATTGTTGACTCCATCTAATGTCATATTGGTTGAGTAAATGTCTAAATGAATAGCCAACAAACTATTAATCTACACCAATACATTCCTCCGGCCTTTATTCCAGCAGAGCTGCAATCCCTTATAAATTCCCCAAATTTTGGATTGATTACATAAATGGTTATAAGAACCGGATATGCAGTGTTCTTAAAAAAAAAAGGAAATTCGTTGCATAAAAAAAAAATAGAAGTACAAAATCAGTCATATTAATGATTAGGAAAATAGAAATTGGTTAAGAACCCCATATAGAATGTTTCCACCATTGTATGTTAAAAATTAGAATACAAATTTGAGACGGATAATTTTTCTTTTAGCAACGTAAATTGAGACAAATAGAAGAATTGGGTAAAAACAGAATTGAATAATTGAGGTTCAATAGCTGATTCTGTTTTTGTTGTTGCCTCTGACAACAAGAATTTTGTAAAAAATGAGAAACGGTTTCAAACTTTTATAATAACTCTTAACTCTAAAACTTTGCCACCAAAACTTTGCCATCAAATACTCTTGAACTCTCAAGTCATATTTTGGAAAAAATTCAATGTTGCTCTTTAGGTAAGTAAAACATATCTCAATAAATAGAGTTAATTATGCGGAAAATTATGATTGAAGTACAGAATTTTAGCCGAGGTAGGGTATAAAAAAATGTGAACTCATTTTTGAACACTTGTATATACTATTGAAGACCTTCTGAAAAAAATCAGATATTTTCAATAATATTTTTTAAAAAAAATTGATTTTTTGCTAGAAGTCATCTCATTTCTCTAGATACCGAAATTTAGTTCCATAAATTTGTAAGTTTATCAAATTCATGCAAATACAGCTGACATTGTGTAATCCGTGCAAAAAGTTCCATAAATATTGTAACTAAGCCATCTCAAAATTCATTAACGGTTGTGAGCTTAAAATGTTCCAAAGGCAAAAACGACACCAACCAATCCTGCTCCATTCAAGCCCACGCAAAAGTCCCAAATCACCTGAACTTGCTGCCCAAAAAAAGTTCACCATGGTCCTGTACATGGCACACCTGTGAAACCCATCGTTGACGTTCCGACTCCCGAGTCCTTGTCAACATTGCCACAGTCTAAGGTGGAGTCACAGTCTCAAATTCATTGCAGCCTCCGATTTTGACCTCCACAACGTTGTTGGTTGCCCCATTCTTGCCGTTGATCACTTCACAACATTGTCTACGTGGTGCCTGATTGTATTGTCCAAATATTTTAACAGACGTGTTAGTCACTATCAAATAAAAGCCACGCAACGACTGGACAAAAGATATACCAAACTACGCATGTTCTTCGCATCAAGTCTTGTATTCAAGCACGAATTGCGCATAAATTGTAGCGATAAGATATTACAGAAAAAAAATTGGATTTGTTTTTGGGTGTTCTTATTGGTGACCCAAAAAGGACATTCAAGGCATGACTTGTCCATTTTCATGGAGAGGCAACGCCTGTAACATCCGTACTATATACAAGTAACCAACCAAATCTAAATAATACAACAAAACTTGACTAAACGCCAAATTTTGACGGCAATGGACCCTTCTGGTGGTAACTACCAAACATGTATCGTCCACCTCTCTCATTCCATTGGGTCCACGAATTAGGAACCAACATTAATTTTTATATATGAACCAAAGCATATGCAATTTATGAAATTTTGTTTTTAATAGCTTCGAAATCATCGTATTCTAGGTTTATTTTAGGGGATATCGAAGTAGGAAAAATATTTATGGTTTCTAAACAAGGAAACTGTTATTCTTAGATTACAAAAACACATTTAGGATATCCTATTGAATATCCTAATTTTCTCAGATGGCCACCTATGACCAACACAAATAGTCGGGTATGCATTGTCAATCCTGAATTCTAGGATTCGACTCTTTTAAAAGAAAAAGAAAAATATTCATGCTAGTTTGAGATTACATGACAGCAAAAATAGTTTCGGAATTTCCGTTAGATAGATTTATTAAGCTTTCAAAGCATTTCCTAATCAAATGCTCTAATCTTTTCATGAGCAAATAAAAAAATTGAGCAAATTTGATTAATGTGTTTCACTTTTTTCAAAGAATGTAGAAAGTGAAAGAGAGATTATATGAAGTGGAAAAAAAAGGTGGCTTACCATATTCCAAATGTTGGGGTCCAAGGTAGATGCTGTGACATTGACAAATTGGACGGCCAAAACCGGAGCATATTCTGCTTTGTCACAATCCGTTTTCACTTCTGTATCTTCCACCACGTACCTTTTATACCTCGTCAAAGTCCGACCCGCTCCAAGACTCTCAACCCCATCCAAGAAGTAAATCACGGGTCTCTCACACGGGTCGGCGCTCATGGGTCGGGTGTTAAAAGTAAATGGCCCGTTCTTCCAAGTTCTCCAACTTTGGAACGTCAAAAATGCCGTCTCTAACTGTTTTGCTGTCATCAGAGACGGGTACAACTGTATTGAGTAACCCCATGACACCGAAAC
>CAODLS011731443.1:0-13445 GCA_948243855.1 Flueggea neowawraea | reverse complement strand
TTTGGCTTCCTCTTCGTTGTCTTTATTATCCTTATCATCACTTGTGCCGAGATCACGATTGTGCTCTGCTATTTCCAATTGTGTAGCGAGGACTACCTTTGGTGGTGGAGGTCATATTTGACTTCAGGTTCCTCTGCGCTCTACCTCTTCCTGTACGCAGCTTTCTACTTTTTCACAAAGCTTGAGATCACAAAGCCAGTATCTGGGATATTATACTTTGGGTACATGCTGATTGGCTCATACGCTTTCTTTGTGTTGACCGGCACAATTGGGTTCTATGCCTGCTTCTGGTTTACCAGGCTCATTTACTCATCAGTGAAGATTGATTGATTATTTCTGTGAGTTTTTTTCTGTGTGATCAACCCTACTCTTTAAGAAAACTACCTTACTGCTCCACACGACGAAACACTCCTTACCTTTGATCAGAATTGGAGATTTGCAGTAGGAGTGCTTCCTGAGTTGCCATTCGAGTCCATTTTTGAATCATCGACACCTGGAAAATGTTAGTAGCCCTTTTTGATACAGATACTTTAGCAAATCTAGTTCTTTTTCATTTGCGATTTACAGTAATTCTTGTTATGCTCCAGTTTGTCTGTGACATCAGAGGGGATTGATAAACAGTCACCCCTGAACCTTAATGACAGCAATTGTTGTATTCTCCGTCGTATTACGTCTTCATACTGTTTGTAGAACTGAATTAACTTTGAAGAAGTAATAATCTAAACTATATATGAAGTCAAGGTTTTGCAGCTATGCTCTATGTGATTTCTCTTTTTCTTTTTTTTTTTGTGTGTGGATTTGTTCTAGTCTTTTACATCTGTTATCCCAAAGTGGATTTGAAATTGTCATAATATTCGGCGATAACTTTGCAAAATAATAAGCTTGTTGTCAGTGCCTAAGTGGTATTGGAGTCGCCTCCAGTGTTGACTTGGATCAAAGGTCCGGTCCTAATAGATTGCTTGACCATAATCGTCGTGTATTAAGGTCAATTTTTTTTTGTTAACGGGGGAATTCAGCCAGCCCTCTCTTCGAACAGACCAACTGGTAAACCCTCGGAGGAGATAGCCCCGACCCGGTCCAGGGCCTCTCCCATTCATTCTAGGCTTATCGACCAGAACCACACGCAGGCATCAGGGCCCGAAGGTGGGGCGTTGTCCAAGTAGCGGCTCCGAGAGCATCACACCACTCGAACCTGCTCCTTCCCTTGCCACACTCGTGTGCCTACCACCAGTTCCCCTTGCCTCGGGTATTAAGGTCATTTTATTGAGTAGGTTTGTGAGAGTTGTTGAATGTGATGCAATTAGAAGTTGATCAAAAGACAAATTGCGAGTTTAAATTAGCAGGCTATGGCATTTGAGTATGCAGCTGTTGGTACCATTTATAAAATGGCTAATCAATTGTATAGCATCAATCAGTATGTTTTATTTTATTGAAATCCAAACGCGGTGCCATTTCAATTCCACGTCCACCAGCAACATTGTTGGCAGTTGCATAATGCACTGAACGCAGTAGATCTGCAACACATAATCCTTATTAACTTCTTGTTGAGTTATAGCATTGTAACTTGGAACTCCAATTATCTTAATTACTATGTAGTTCAGTTGATAACAGACTGTACTTGTGGATACCGTTTTCGAATTCAATCTCCACTAATACATGTGTGAAAAAGAGGTGAGAAGGCTTGACTGTGAATAAACCCGAACAAGGTTTGTCTTTTAGTTTCACCATTTAAAACTCAACTCTTAGATTTGAATTACAAGCTAATTTCTAGTTCTAAAATTACTACTGATACTGATTACTTGAGAATAGCCTCTTAAAGAAATAATAATTTATGATTAACTTATTAAACAAGTAAATAAATATAAAAAATTATTAATTCCTTTTAAAAATGCTACATTTTAATAATTTATGATTAATTATTAGTGTGTATAAAAATCATTAATGCATTTAAAATAAAAACGTTTAAGCCAAGAATTTTCTTATTGTCAAGGCCTAGTATTAATTTTTTTTAAATTAATAATACTATTAAAAATAAAAGTGCGCACATGTCAAGAAACCATAAAATAACACGTGGACAAGTCAGGGGTAACCTATGAAAATTTTGAAAGAACTCATGCCTTCAAATCAAAACCCTCGCAGTCGCTGCAGAGATGATTAAAGCCATGTTTGACATCAAATGAGAGACTTGCTCACGAAGGCAATGGTTGAAAGGGCAGTGCTCTAGAGTGAGACGTGTCTTTGTCTCTGTGTTTGTATCTTCAAAAGTGTTCACCATCTAAACAAGCGCTGCTTGGTGGTTCTTTCGGTTTCGAGCTTCGCAATGGAGGTCCAACGATCTAATGAAGTATCTGATGTTATCGAGAAAGATGGAGGCAGTGGAATAGAAAGCAGAGATGGCACATCACAAGTTGCCGCTTCATCTGAACCGAGTTCACATTTGCCGGAAAAAACAAACATGCCTTGAAGTAGGGATGATTTTCGAAAGCGTTGATGAATTGTACGATTCATACCAGAGGTTTGCGCATTCGAGGGGTTTCGAAATAGTCAAATCCACAAGAACGAAAGGTAAAGATGGCTTGCCGCAATTTGTAACTTTGGGTTGTCACAGAGCAAGGGATTGGACTGGTAGGGGATCTAATGGTGTTAGTCCTGTGTGTACAAAGAGAACCCGGTGCACGGCAAGGGTTAGTGCGTCTCGAGGCATCAATGGTCAGTGGAGAGTGAACAAGTTTTCTGACGAGCATAATCATGAGTTAGATCCAGGTACGATCAGATACATACGACAGCCTAGGGTAGTTTCTCCATATGATAATTATATGTTGGGGATGAATGACATGGATGATATTCGAACTAGTAGTAGTAGAATCAAGGCAATGGTAATGGAGGCTGTAGGGGCAGAGAGATTAGAATGTTTGTCGAATGAATGTAGGGATTATATTGAGAAAGTAAAAAGATGGAGATTAAGAAGGGGTGATATTGAAGCACTGGTCAATATGTTTGTTCGAATGCAGCGAATGGATTTAGACTTTTCTTATGCCATTGGCATTGATGATGAAGGTCGGATGGAAAACATAATTTGGGTTGATGGTCGCAGCAAAGCTGCTTATAAAGAATTTCACGATGTTGTAAGTTTTGATACTACTTATTTAATAAATTAGTATGAAGTGCCATTGGCTTTGTTTATGGGTGTAAACCATCATAGGCAATCAATATTACTTGGGTGTGCTATTATTTCAGATGAGAAGTCGAAAACATACTCATGGGTATTCAATACTGGTTGAAATATATGGGTGGTAAAGCTCCTGATGCCATATTTACAGGTCAATGTGAAAGTATCCAAATGGCAATTAAGGAAGTATTACCCAATTCTAGATATCAATGGTGTCTTTGGCATATACTTTGAAATTTCCCAGAAAAAATGAAGCAAAAGGCTAGGTTTGGTGAAATGCAAGATATGTTTAAGGAAGTTGTTTACGAGAGTGTAGACCAGGATGAATTTGACAAAAAGTGGTTAGAGTTTGTTACTGAGTTTGATGTTGCCCAAAATGAATGGCTTTTGTCATTAGTCAAGGAGAAGGAGATGTGGGTTCCTGTTTATTTGTGCGATTCTTTTTGGGCAGGAATACAATGTTCACAACAAAGTGAAAATATGCATTCATATTTCGATGGGTTTGTTCACCTCTGTAGCAACTTCAAGCAGTTAATAGAACAATACGATTATTTCGTTCAACATGTTTATTAAATTATTTAATAAACGTTTTGGGTAGTATGTTTCTGTTCATTGAGGCTTGTGCGAGATGAGCCGAGCTTCTATAGACTGTTCATCTCGTACGCCGGTCATGGTCTGGAGATAGGTCGTGACACCAGAAGCAAGTGCAAAGTGTATATATGAAAGAGATGTATTCAATTTTCAGAGAAGAGGTGGTTAGCTTGATGTATTGTTTTGTCATTGAGCAAAATGAATTTGATGGGGTGTTGCATCACGGAGTTGTTGAGAAAAAGCTCAAGAAGGATGGAACATGCGTCTCTCAATATTTTGACGTGCAATTTAATGTGGAGAAATGCAAAGTTAATTGTTCATGTCATCATTTTGAAAGAGTAGGCATCTTATGTCGTCATACACTTAGTGTTCTCATACGAAACGAAATTCAAGTATTGCTAGATGATATACATTTTGCATTGGTGGTGCAAAGATGTATATAGACCATACAATTGTTTAAGCATCAATTATTTAAGTGACGCTTTGGATAGCGGTAGACAACATGCGTGTGAGCTAGAGAAGATACTTTCTGAGTTTGCAGATAGAGTTGTTGGAGGACATGTAAGAAATGGAATTGGGGGTGTCATAGACATAAATAATCAATGTTTTGCAAGCAATGACCGAGGGAACAATGGACTTGGAGATCCATTAGTTGCTACAAAAAAGAGAGGCAGACCGAAAAAATAGGGTCAAATCTACACGAGTTTAAATGTACACCAAAGAGGAAATCTAACAAGAAGGCACGAAGGATTAATGACTATGGATAATGATGTTGTCACTGGACTTGGAAATTTAATTTTGTAAGTTTTTTCTTGGATTCATGTTCCATTATATGTGTGCTCTTGGTAATTCTGTTAGGTGTTGTTGGTAATTTTCTGTGGCTTAGTTGTCGTAGATGGTATTCTATATATTTGTCTTGTTTGTGCAGAAGAATGGCTTCAGCCAGACACTCATGTATTATGTATTGTGGTGGTTTCTGACCATGGCGTTGTGATGATCATTTTAATGTGCCTCGGTATTTTGGAATGTTTGCCCAACATTTTGGAAGCTATATAAAGCTCCAGGAAATCAAGTTGAAAATTGTAATTTTGTATGGGTGGCTAGGTCTACTATGAAGCAACAAACGTTTCAGTGAATTTGGTTAGAACGTCTATGTAGTAGTGAATGGATTGTGAATTCTCTTGATACTCGTAGTACAGCTCTTGCCTCTTATAATGGATGCAACTAAACTTTATTGGAACGAAGAGAACTTTAAGTTAAAAAAGATTGATGTGGCATAAATTATTCATGTAACTGGACATGTAACATTTGATATGTTAATGCGCATATCTATTCCTGATTCATACTGTCATATCCCGTCGGTTTCTGATCAGATTTCTTATAGTGTTCCGTTCAGTTCTGTTTTAATCTTGGTTGTTGAGTGCTGAGTGAGTGATTAGTAGTTTTCAGTGGGTTACTGGAGTAAGATTTTGTGTAACTCGAGTCAGATGACCCCACAGATAACTTGAGTAGGCCATTTGATAACTCGAGTAAACCGTGCTTCTGGGTAGCTTAATTCGAGTTGTCTAGAGCTGTAACTGGAGTTAACCATCACAACTCGAGTTAGAGCAGGGGTCTATATATATACCTCATCCGACTCATTCGGCCTTTCACTCTCATTTCTCACTCAAATCACTCTCTTTCCATCCAGGAGTCATTTTCGTTGGTTCTTCTTCATTCCAGATCATTCCTTGAGGTAAGATTGAGTTTCCAAAATCTTCTTTACTTCATTTTTCATCATTCTTGCAAGAATGCTCATATTAAAGTCTTTAACAATTATTTATATGTTCGGATTAGGGTTGCTCCTGTTGTTTTGGTAGTTTGGGTTTGTTTATTCTGGGTGTTGGGAGTCTAAAAACTCTTAGTGATAACTCGAAATCCTTAGAATCAAGAATGCTCTTGCAATGGGTTTGAAACCATTCTTTTTTTGTCGATTTAGGATGATTTTGAGTTGTTTTGATGATTTTGAGCATTGATTCGTGTGCAGAGGTTTGTTTAGAGCCAATGTGAGTGTTTTGTGTTGATTTCTTTCGGTTGAATTGAGTTGGTTGATTTCTAGAAAAATTTGGGAGTGTCACTTACTTGAGTAAGCACTTAGCTAACTCGAGTAAGCCAGATGGTGGATAACTCGAGTTAACGCTTTGGATAACTTGAGTGAATTAACTCGCTTTGGATAACTCGAGTGAATCATGGGCTGGATAACTCAAGTAAGCATTTTGACTAACTTGAGTTAGCCATTGTTTTGGGAGACCAAAATGTGTCATTTTTGATATTTTGCATATTTGAGATTTCTAAGAGTTTGGGGTCTTATTTGAGGGTCTGAATATTTGGAGGGCTAATTAGTAATCCCAATTTGTTTTGAGGGCTATTTCGTAATTTTACACTGGTCGAAGACCAAATTGTAATTTTATGTATATTTCAGATTTTGGATTTAGAGTGATAAATTATCATTCGATATGGATTATTTAGGATCTTTTGAGAGTCTGCATCTGCATTTGCCACAGTACTGCATTTTGATTTGCCTCTGATATATCTATCGATATATGTTTGTTTGTTCAGCTTCCTGTTCTTGCCTGAGAGACCAGCCACTGACGAGTGGTGCCTAACGAGTGTTTTGCACTTGGATTTCCAGGTGAGTGAATAGTAGCTTCAGATACATAGGCTGTGTTTTAAACTGTATACATTTTTGTTGTGCTTGACACATACTTTGAAATTTGACTAATTTAAGGGTTGACTAATAATAAACTGATTATGTGTATTAATCAGGATTCTGTTTTGAAACTGATATATATATATATATATATATATATATATATATATGTATTATATATCTTCTCTCTGATTTGATGTTTCTACGCATACTTTGCTTTCATGCTATATATATTAGTATAATTTTTGTTTTTTGATGTCAGACTCCTATGTTACGGGGATAAACGTGAACATTGATATACCAACGCTTTGATAAGCCTAACTACCAGGGTTGCCGCTAACCATGTGTTCTGATCCAACACATGATTTGATATCGACTGTGGTGGAATCCACATACTCTGTTATTAATGCTAGATGCACGCCTTTAATTTGGTCCCATATATTTGTATATATGTTTTGACTTTGAATATGAAAATCGTTTTATATGCCTCTGTGTATGTGATTGCTTTGTTTGCAAACATTTACGAAATGATTTTTGAAAAACTATTATAAGTATAGCGTGTATATGTATATACTTGATTATACCAGTATGTAGTATTTTTGAACTGTTTTCAAAACAGTCTTTTGTGAGGAACAGATGAGGCGATCTGGAGTGTTATTCTTCACTAGGCCCTAACCCCCCTTTGTTTCTCTGTTTACGTGATTCCTATTAGACAGATTCACAGATTTTGGCTTCGGCAACTTTTCAGCATCTAGATATTAGTGAGACATCTTTTGGTTAGTGATGCCCTTTTATCCGGGCTCGTCTTTTGTTTTTGTTAGAGCTCCGCATCGGAATATTGTTGGGTTACCGGATTTGCCATTTGGGTTTTGAGATATGTTTACATTGATTCCACATACTTATAAATATTTGATTTCTTATAAAGTATATGTTTTATATCGTTTTCGTATATTAAACGTTTTATCAAATGTTTTGATAATCTGAACGATTGGATAGCATGTTCTGATCTTTTAGGTTTGTGCAAGATGGGCCGGACTCACACAGACGGTTCACCTCATACACCGGTCACGAGCTCGCTATGGGTCGTGACACATACCGAAGCTTTCCTCTTCACTGTTGGATGTTCCTGCATATGTACTTACAATGGTCTCTAGATTGTGAACTTTGTATTGCATCCATCAGTGAATGGCTTATGGTGATATTTTGAGCTTAATTGCCACTTGTTTTTGCTATTTATACAAGTATTGGAAGGAGTTTTAATAAAGTATTTCATTCTGCAACATATTCCTCATATATTACTATAATACTAGCTAATGTGGTATGGTGCTTTTTGGTGATCAACAATTGATTGTGATTCGGATACAGGGAGATGAGCTGAAGGTGAAGAAAGTATACAAATTGACTTCCACCAAGACACAACTTCCATATTCATACTATTCCCTTATTGCCATCGAGAACATATTGGGGACATCGCAGAAAATCTTGGTGGAGTTCTTTATGGTGATTGAATTGAAAGCTCACCTTATGTGGCATGTTAACTTCATAGAAATCTAGGAGTCTCAAATTTCATTCTTCTTTTTTGGTTTTATGCTTTTCTATTATGAAATGATTGATTGGAGCTTTCTGTTTAGTTTAAAATTAGAGAACCACAAATGCGCAAGATTTTATGTCGCCCGACTCTCTACTGCATAGGAATTCAAGGAAAAGATAGATGATGAGTACCAGGTGAACATGCGAGTTTTGGTTTTGGGTCTTTAGATATTGCTTTTAATTTCTCTATGATTAATAAACTATTATGCTATATGTCATATGCTGTGTTTAACAGGAAATTGGACAGTCTTCCATTGGTTTTCCTAATAGCAAGTTTTGATCAGGAAAACTCTGTTGTCTGCCAACAAGGCTTTCAATGTTGGTCTTAAAGGAACAACCACAATCTTTTCTGTATCATTGATCAGATAACACTAGTACGGTCATTTGAGCATTACTTATCTTTTTAACTTAATTGTTTGCAGGCCACATATCAAAGGCATTTTATTTACAATCACCTGGCATTTACTGTCAAGTATGACAAAGATGCTAATACTGATTTAGCAAGGATTGTTGGATTTGATATCAAGCCGTACCGGTTATGATAATTTACTATTTTGTTCATATCAATTTTACTACAACAAATTTGTGATTGTCTATTAGGTTATTATAATGTACTGTTCTTTTGCGAATTAATTTTACTTCAACAAATTTGTGTTAGTCTAGTCTCTTGTGCTGATACTGAGGTATTTTGATAAAACAGTGTCAAACGTGAGTATGATGGGGATGAGAATTGAAGGGAAAAGATACCCACCTATCAACCTGTGATCTCCATGCAAAATGAATGCTTACCAACTCTGGATCCCCTCAAGAGGTTGAGGATATGAAACATATAATATTCACATATGTTGTGGAGTTTCAGGTCAGGCTTATAACTTTAGTCAATGAGCAAGTATCATTAATTGCTAATTCTGACTGAGTTTCATTTTCTTACTCTCTTTAATTGGCTTGTTCCTGTAATTTCTGGTTGCAGGAAAGTGATGTTAAGTCGGCTTCTTGCTGGGAATACCTACCTGCTGATGGCTGATGATGAAATTCATTGGTTCTCAATTGTCTACTCATTGATGATTGTTCTTTTCCTATCGGGCATGGTGGCTATGAATATGTTGCGGACACTTTACTGGGACATCTCTAATTACTAGAGACCCAAGAGGAAGATCGAGAAGAAACAGGATGGAAACCGGTCTGTGCGATGTTTTCAGGTCTCCAACAAACTCAGATTTTCTGTGTCTTTATGTAGGAACAAGGGTTCAGTCTTTTGGAATGCTCCTTGTTACTATGATTTTTGGTCTTTGGTTTCCTATCCCCTTCGAACAGAGATGGGTTGGCGATGGCCATGCCGCTTTTCTGGGTCTTCTTGCTGGATATTGTTCAGCTCGTATGGACAAGATGCTTAAGGTAGCAGAATGGAAGAAAATGACTCTCGGAACAGCTTTCATGTTTCATGCTACAGAGTTCGCCATTTTCTTTGTGTGGAATGCTATGGTATGGGGTGAAAAGTCCTCCAATGCAATGCCATTCGGAACCATGTACGCTCCAGTAGTCTTGTGCCGAGATCATGATTCTGCTTAGCTATTTCCTGCAGTGTAGCAAGGACTATTTTTGGTGGTGGAGATCATATCTGACTTCATGTTCCTCTACGCTCTACCTCTTCCTGTATGTGGCTTTCTACTTATCCATAAAGCTCGAGATCCCAAAGCCGGTATCTAGGATATGATACTTTGGGTCTCATACACACTCTGTGTTGACTGGCACAATCGTGTTCTATGCGTGATTCTGGTTTGCCAGGCTCATTTGCTGGTGAAAATTGATTGATTGATTATTTCGCAGAGTTATTTCCATGTGATCAACCTACGCAACGTTATCTTTGATCAGGATTGGACTTTGCGATGTGGAGTAGTGCTGCTTCCTGAGTTGTCATTCGAGTCCAATTTTGAATGTTGACACCTAGAAAGTGTTACTAGCATTTTGTGATACAGGTGAAGTAAATCTAGTTGCTTCTTATTTACGTTTTACAGCTATTTTTGTTACGCTTTGTGACATTACAGGGGGCTGATAAAATATCGTCCTTTTCTATGATCACAACAGTTATTGTGTTCTTTGTCCTATTACGTCTTCAAACTGTTTGTCGAACTGAATTCAACTTTGAAGAAGTAAAATAATCTGTGCTTTCTTTGTAAAACTATATGTAAATCAAGGTTATGCAGTTTTGCTTCTGTAATTTCCCATCTTTTTCTCCCCTGGGTCTGGAGGACTCTTTTAAAATGAATACTAAACCTATGAGGAACTCCTTTTTTTCATTTCTATTACAAAGAAATCTAGTCTCAAGTTCGACCCGACAGTGCTTTGTGTCATGCATAGCTGTGTTGATATGTAAAATTGTAAGATTCATAAATTTGGGTCTGGTTGATTATGTCTAATATGCATAACTTAAAGTCGACATGACAGTACAAAAGTTGATTGATCAAACCATCTCTGCAATATAAGAGGTTGTCACAGAGAGAGAGAGAGAGAGAGAGAGAGAGATGGAGAGAAACTTACCTGAAATGAAGTGAGTGTCGGCCAAGAATACTTTAATTGGACACTAATTAGACTTTACTGAAACACTAATTAGACTTTAGTGACTTTAATGGACAAAAAAATACTTTAGGGACCATATTTAAACAACTCATAATGTTCAGTGACCAAAGATGTAATAGCTGATGTATCATTTTATCAATTTTTTGAATTTTTTAATATTTATTAATTTTTTTTCTATTTTTTTCATTAATTAATAATTTTTTTAAAATTTCTCTTTACCATTAAATGTATTTTTCTGTCTCTATTTTTTTCACACATATAATTATTTTTTATATCTCACTATTTTTTCTACAAAGATTGTTTCTTTTACGAGTTACAATAAATAATTTAGACTTTTAACTATAAACTATTTTTTTATTGAAACAGAATTTGTACAATATCAATTGTAATTAGCTACAAATTTAAAATTTTAATTCATACTTGACAAAGAAAAACAAAACGCTAATGTAAAATATGAAAATTTTTAAAATTTAATTTAATTTCTTAGTGCATTTACATTTTGAATTTTCTAAAGAAATTAATTTAAATTTCTAATATTATTACTTTCGTTTTCTTTTTTTCTCTTAAATTATATAAAAATCATTTCTTTTACATTTTTTTTCTCTTCCTCATTAAATACATTTTTGTCTTTCCATTTTTTTCACACATATAATTATTTTTTTCTCTCTCACTATTTTTTTTCTGTAAAGATTGTCTCTTTTACGAGTTACAAGATATAGTTCAAATTTTTAATTATAAACTATTATTTTTATTTTTTTATTGAAATAGAATTTGTATAATATCAATTGTAATTTGTATAAAATTTGAAATTTTAATTCATACTTGAAAAAGAAAAACAAAACACTAATGTAAATATGAAAAATTTTAAAATTTAATTTATTTTCTTAGTGCATTTGAAGTTTGATTTTTCTAAAGAACTTTTGTGAAATAAAATCTAGCTTAGTAAATCAATATAAAGAAATACATGAACCTTTGTGGTTTTCTAAAAAACTAATTTTTAGTGCATAAATATAAAATTAATTTTATTGAAACTTATTTTTTAGTACTTAATTTGTGAATACTATTAATTATAAAGTAGAGAAATAATCAATTTCATTATGACATCTACGCTGTGTTTTTTTTAAAATTGATTTTAGTTCATACTAGAACTTTGGGATAAAAAAATAAAAATAAGAAGTATAACTATTTTTAAGCTAAAGTATGAACTTATTACATATTTTTTTTATCCCAAAGCTAAAGTAATTTTTTTTGTTTATTAAGATTGATAAGCTTACTCTAAACAATTAAGAAGTAACTGACTCTAAACAATTTTATTATGACTCTAAACAATTAATATACACATATATGTTACAGTATTAAAATAAAATCCCAGACATCGTGTGGGTCTAATTGCAACACATGTTATAATATTAATTACATATGAGGTGTCATTTTCTTAGAGTCATGATTTAAAAAAATATAATAATTCATTAATTATTTATTACAACATATGTGTGCTTTTTGTAGAAAATTTTAAATATTTTAATTTATTTGTAAACATTTAGAATGATACCAGATATTTGGGTTGCCATTAAAAAATGTATATTTACTTTATTTTCTGTCTAAAAGCTATTTATATTTACAATAATCAAAATCCTTTTCTATTAGAAAAAATCAAAAGAAATCAAAATAAGAAAATGACATAAAAATGTTGTATTCAAAAAAATTGAAAAAAATATCAAAAAGTCAATTTTTAAGGAAATAAAAATTCTAAGAAAATGAAACATAAAAAATAATGTATTAAAGATTTTTTTTCAAAATTTAAAACCACAATATAGATAATAAATAAATTTTTATCAACTAAATATTAATATCTTTTTTCTACATTTAATTCATCCTAAATTACTATGTCTTTCGATTAAACATTCACAATTCTTTGTTATTTATTTATTCTTACGAATTTGTAGTTATTTATATAATTATTTATTTTTTCTATTTCCAAATTAATCAACATGTCGTTCAAACTTTTTTAGTATGTCATCCAAAATGACTAAATTAATCTACATATATATCCAAAAGAACGTATTGTGTGAGTATATAGTTTAATTATTTATTAACATAATTTCTCTATAAATAATTTAGTATGAGTTAGCGCTTTAATTTGTGAGATACATATATATATTATATTGATATACATTATATTGATATACATATAAAATATCATTACATATGTAGAGTCCCAAAATGCAGTGGAAATGACACTTCAAGAGGGGAGTGAATTAGATTTTTAGCAAGTTCAAAAACTTTGTTGAAAATCTTTTGCAAATTAACACAAATAAAAAAGTTCTTTTAAATCAAAATCAAAGTAGAATACGAAAGCTCTAAAGATCTAATCCACACACTCAATAATGAATTAAATGCAAATGTAAATAAAAAAAAAGAAAGTAAAGGAGTGTAAAGGAGAGAGAAAATCAACACTCACTATTTATAGTGATTCGGTCCTTTTGACCTACGTCCACTCTTTTAGATTCACTAGAGAGTTCAATTAACTGTCTCCTCACTTCCGAGTGGAGGGAAACCGTTTACAACTTGTTTTTGCGAGATATACAAGCAGACCGTAACACATTGTTTTTACGGGATTAACAAGAAAACCGTTACACTTGTTTTTAGGGCAAAACAAGCAAACCACACCTCTAAATTTTACGGGATTAACTAGAAAACCAAACCACTAGTTTTTACAGGATTAACTATGAAACCGAACCACTAGTTTTTATGGGATTAACTAGGAAACTAAAACTCTAGTTTTCTAAGGCTCACTAGAAAACATATCTACCCTAAGCAAATAACTCT
>CAODLS011731396.1:0-17208 GCA_948243855.1 Flueggea neowawraea | reverse complement strand
TTATAGCTCATCTACTCTTGAATTTGATGATAGTGATCTAATGTCATTCATACAAAGTAAGAAAAAGACTAAGGTGACAATTATGACAGAATTAGATCATTATCTTGAAGATGAAATTCTACAGCATTCCAATAATTTTGATATTCTTATGTGGTGGAAGACAAATGAGATGAAATATCCGACATTGCAATCCATTGCTAGAGATATACTTGCTATTCATGTGTCGACTGTTGCTTCTGAATCTACATTTAGCTTGAGTGGTAGGCTTGTGAGTGCTCATCGTAGTCGCCTCCACCCAAAAACAATTGAAGCTTTAATGTGTGCTCAAAGTTGGTTGTGAAATTCTAAAGGTAACAATTTGTTTATTTTTTATAAAATAGTTGCATATTTATGCATTTGCAATAACTTGTTTAATTTTATTGTAGGTATATCTAACGGTATCTCTGATGAGCATAACACTTATTTTGATGATATAGAAGATGATCTAGAGATTTTAGATATTATATTATATTTTATATTATTTATTGATATTAATAATTGTTTCAAGTAATTTTCTAATTTATTTTCAATGTGTGTATTATTTTATTACAGAGTCAACTACAACAAATGATTGATTGGCCAACAAATCAAGCATGAGA
Organism: Flueggea neowawraea; assembly: GCA_948243855.1. NCBI lineage: Eukaryota > Viridiplantae > Streptophyta > Magnoliopsida > Malpighiales > Phyllanthaceae > Flueggea > Flueggea neowawraea. The sequence goes on along the minus strand of CAODLS011731396.1, from coordinate 16,570 downwards.
GTTTAAGAAAAATATTTTTTTGTCTAACTTTATTTTGGTCTAACATATATTGGTATATTACTATCACAAATATAACTAGTACATATTTTAGTCTAATATTTTCTTCACAGTAAAAGACTGAAACTAAGAGTTGTAATTTAGAGGTTACAATGAGAATGTTGGAAACACTCATCATTTTATCCTTATATAAAATTTTAAACTATAATTTTTGTATAAATTCTCCATTAAGTGACAATTTATCACTTTCCTATTTTATTAATTACATTCGGTTGCAAATTATAGTTTTTATATTATGTTATATAAATATAATATTTCATATTATCTTGTATATTTTTTTCATCTATTGTTTTAAATTGATGATATATTATTTTTTAAGTTAATTAATTAAATTTAAACTAAGAGTAAATGGTACCTTACAGGTAAACAAATGTATTATGGGTATGATACGGGTAATAATTTTTATCACCGTACAGATAAAATATGAGTACATAATATAAACTACGTGTACAAATAATGATATTAGTATACTCTATTCATACTCTACCCATTGTCATTCCTACTCGGAAGACGTTGTGAACCACTTGTTGTCGCCAGCTTTTCCATGGCCTGCTCCATTTAATAAGACTTCTCTATCTTCAGACACAAACCACCGACTCTTGATACATTAATTCATCAAATGAAATGAAACGATCAATCGGTCAAAAGCATTAGTCTTGCAAATTCGTGAATTGTGTTGCATATTAACTAAATAGAGAACAACCTTAAATGTACACGAATTGATTCATTTAACATGGATTGATCTATTACATTCCCTAAAAATAAGGTTGATAATTTGACTTGCCTAAGTATCAATTTTTTGAACAATAATTCGTTTCATGTCCAATCATACATGGCTAATGTTGTCACGCTTGTGGGAGATTTAGGTTTTGTTTAATCTAGAAAAATCTCTGAAAATTCTTTAGAAAAAAAAATAGAAATTTTGTTTAAAATTTTGTTCCATGTGAAAAACATGGATTTCTAAATGTTTTCTACAGAAAATACAAAATATATTTTTTGTTTTATGTAAATAAGTTGTTTTTTATTTTCACAAATAAATGCATAATCTCTATGTTTTCTAATTTTTAAAAATAGAATAAAAATAGAGAATAAAAATGTTGAAGAAAAAAGCAAATAAAAATATTTCGTCACCGTCTGCAAGTAAATAAAGTAGAAATACACTTTTATTTAAGAAAAAAAGTCCACATTTATTTTTTTTTCTCCTATTGTTCGAGCTTGTAGTTCTATTCTTAATAAATTCTTAAACTTTCATTTATATTGGAGTAAATTTATTACTAAAATGTTGTGAGTCTATTTTTCGTGAATGCAAATAAAATAAAAACATAAGCTGGCGACTTTCCACACATTTTCGTCTTTCATTTTTGTGATTTCCCTTTTTTCCTCAAAGCTTTCCAGTATAGGTTTATAGTCTGTATATAATAAAATAAATATACTAAAACAGCTTATATTGAAGTTAAAAACTTGACATTTGACATCACAATGTCTCGACATCTAACATTCTAAATTTATGACACGTATATCTTTCTTATTCTTCCTCTCTCTCATTCTTCGTGTTTCTCCTGCGTTTTCCTTCTCCACTGCTTTCCTTGATGTTTTTCCTCTTTCTTCCTCTTTTGCGTCCCTCTTTCTTCTTCTTCTTCTTCTTATTCTTCTTCTTCTAATAATAATAATGTTGTCCCTTGCGCTAACTGGTATTTGAACTTTTTACAGTGCTAATGTTTTACAAGAAGAATACAAGTCCATTAATTGATTTCCTTTATGTTTAATAACAATGTGTTCCCATTTTTTGATTAAAACTCGAAAAAATAATGTCGCCCTTTGGTAAGTTTGAATTTGTGGATTGCGTGCTTGCCAAGGAATTAAGGTGTTCCTAAACCGAAATGAGAATTAAAATTGCACTCGAGATCTTAACTTCTTTTCAAACGATTGAGAACGAGCAAATGGACAAACTCTTCGCTTTGAGTCTCTTGCCTCTTTGAAACAATAGCAAAAACACAATGATGAAATAAAAAGGAGAGTTTTATTGAATTTAAAAGTTGAGTACAATAGATTGAAAGAAAAATGTAATGGAGAACAAAAGAGAGCTAAATTTGAAGAACAAAAAGAAAAAAAGATAAATTAACCCATAAGATGGTTGTTGTGTTGTGTTGGAGAGGTGTCCCTGCTGTTGTTTTTCCTTTGCCAATTTTTAGTATTTTGCTCGACCATTCTTGTTAAACAAGTCAATCTTGTTCCACTAATTCCTCTGAAAATTATTCTTCTTTCCTTTCCACAATCTGACTTTCCTTCCTTGCCATGGTTTCAATACTGGATGGACTTGCTTGGCCTGGGCATTTCCAACAATCATGGAGTTTATTTCCAATTTCACTAGAGGTCAGCTTTTCCTCATCTGCAACGTTTCTTTGCTTTCTAATATTTGATTTCCATTAATTCTCTCTTTTGCAGTGATTTCATTCCTCACTTGCCTTATTGATTGCATCTCCTGTGATTCCTCTTGTTCTCCAAGGCAATTATTATAGATTTGCCACCTACTCAAGGACCATTTCTTTTTACTGTATCTGGTTTTCAACTTTGCTGCAACCTCTGCTGTGATTCATTTTCTTTTTTTGATCTTAATTTTATCACATCCACAATTTGCTCAAATTCTACTGTAAACACAATGTTAGTTTTTTTTTTCATTGATGTCAAAAATTTTGGTTTTCAGGCACTTGTGGGAGAAGTTTGGGCTCCTTGAGAAACATTAAGACTATGTTGTTCGTCCACAAACCTACCAGAAGAAGGAGGAGACTTTATGGGTTTGTGCATTTCATTTTGTTTTTCTTATTAGTAATGTTGGGAGTGTTTGTTTGATGAAAATTTGGCAGTAGTTGATTGTATAAGCAGATCGCAGAGAGTAGAGAATGACATTGCTTTATGCTAAATGTAATATACCTCAAGTAAAAAAAAAACCCATCGTATATTTTACTTTGGTAGATATTTTGCAGAGGTTTAAGAAAAGAACTTTTAGCAATCCTGATGAGTTCAATCCTATCTATTATTTTCTCCTTTTTTGATTTTTTTTTTTTATTTTTAATATTCATTGATTGACATTTAACCGGTGCATTAAGGTATTCATTTGATAATGTCATGTTGTCATCATTTTCCAAAGTGAAATTACTTTTTATGTTCGGACTCTTTAAGATATCCCACTTTTCACAGATATTATTACTGATTAATACTTCTAATAATGTGCCATTAAATTACAATTTTTATTCATGAAAAATGTTTTCCCAACGTAAATATCAACTGCAAAGTTATTTTAACGTCTCACAACGAACATCAACGTCAGATACGTTGCAACATACAGAAGCTACCAAGGAGTTCCACAAACGGATATCAGGTAGCTCACCCTGGCTAATCATCTCTTCCAACCACATTACAGCTTCATAACGCCTGCCTATGAAGCATAGACCTCGTATGAGCTTATTGTAAGTCTCAACTGATGGCCAAAATTATCTAATTAACATCTTCTCCGGAACTTGACTTGCTTCATGAAATCTGCCTTCACAACATAGCACTTCAATTAAAATGTTGTAAGTTTCTTTGTTGGCAACACAACCCACCTGCATCTTCATCTTGTTCAAATGCTCGGCGTTAAAAACTTACTGGCATCACATAAGCCTTTTAGTAAACTATTGTACAAGTTTATGGTTGGAACAGAATTTCCTCTCACCATCTCCACTTCAATCACATTGACTGCTTCATCAACTTTACCTTCTCTGCATAATGCTGCTACTTTTGCTTCATAAGTGATTAGTGATGGCCTGAAGCCTCTTTCTCTTGTTGCATCAAGAACTTTATCAGCCTGATCAACCTTGCCTTCACTGTAAAGATCAACAGACAGGGCCGTGAAACTTCTCAAACTGGGAATTCCACCTCTGATTAAAGCTTCATTAATCAGACGTTTAGTCGCTTCAATATCATTGCCATTGTTAGCTTGATTGAGATCAAGAATGTGACGACATCTCTTAGGAGCCTTCAGGCCCTTCCTTAAGATCTTACCAAGGATTTCCAGAGCCTTTTCAACCTCACCATTATCACATAAAGCGTCCAAAAGGGTTCTATATATCACAACATCATCGCCACTTCCCTTCTGAGAAATCCTCCAAAACATGGAGTATAATAAATGTGTTGCCTCATTCAATCTTCCATCTTTACACAATCCTCTCATAAGAATCCGATAGCTATCCCTATCCGGATAACAACCCTGAAAATCCATCTCTTGAAAGACTAGCGACGCAAGGTCAGAGCGATTAAGCTGACAAAGAGCCTCCATTAGCAAGTTCAAGGCACGAATGCGTGACTTCAATTCCCACCCATGCGAACTCCAAGAAAATGCGATGAGCCTCTTCAAGCTTAGATTCTTTCACCATAATTCCCAAAAGGGTATTGAAAGATTTAGTCCAATTCACGCAATTGAACTTCGGAATGTTCTTGAAAAGAGCAACTGCTTCATTCAACAAGCCTACTCTTGCGTAAGTCTTGATTGTTGTTCGTCTTTGCACTCACAAGAATCCTCTCGCATTTGATCGATCAATTCCTTCATTTCCACAATTCGGTCTGAGGTTCCGAGCATGCTAATCATGGTGGCATAGACAGGACCATTGTGGCGATAATCGGGATACTTGTGTTTCACTTCCTTGAAAATGTGGAGAGCTGTCAGAGGATTCTTCTGGCTCCATATAATCAGCAAGAGTTGCGTTGGGGTCAGAATTCTCGGCCACCGTATACTCATGGCTACAAAGCCCCGTTCTTTGCAGCTACGACAAACAACGTTAATCAAAATCAGAGCAAGACCTTGTTCGGGCAAAAAAGCAAACACTTTGAGGACATCTTCACAAATAGGACGCTGACCCTTTCAAACAGCCCACACCAACCAAGGTAATTCGTCTGAAAGGTAAAAACGAATTAAAATTTGTTTTAGGTTTCAAGTCGTATATGAAACGACGACGTTTGGTGTTAATATAAAATACAGGAAGGAATAGAGTACTGCGTCTTTGCTCCCTCCGTCCTCACACTCGGTATCAATTCTCCGGTCAAATCAGGTGCGCTCTCGCTCTTTCTCTCTCGCTCATAATGTTGGTACCAACTTCAATGATTCTCTGATTGTGTGGTTACGCATTCTCTTAACATGTTAGTGATGCTAATTTGAGCTATAATTAGTTCTATTTGATCCTGTGGAAATCTGGGTAAGAACTGGGATTTTGTTTCGAAACTGTTGGGATTGTAGAAGCTAGGGTTATGAAGATTTACTTGTAAGAGAAACTTGTATGTGTGGGAAAAAAGTTAAAAGGAATCAGTGGAAAATTTGAGGTCACAAGATGCTCCTCTAATTGTCAAGTAGATCTATTTACTATTTGATTGATAATAGTGAGAAGTGAAGGATATGATGAATCATGAACATTTGACTTAATTAACATGGATTATCTGTAAAATGTTTGGCATCGATTTTAGTATAGATTTATGCATATACCAACAGCTTTGCGGGAGATTGATTGAGAATATAGGAGAATGTTTAACTGTTAGGATTTGTTAATCGTGTTTTAACGTTGTTGAATGGCAAGTTTTTGTTTTCCACAATATCATTGAAATAAACAGCAATGAATTGCGTCTGCACATCATTGTTGGTGTCATTAACTTCCATATTTTTTGATGCTCTGCGTATCTCCTTAAACCAAAATCCAGATACAAGCTTACATTATGATTGAATCATTTGCCTCTATTAACTGTTCTATTGCTTCTTTTGGCAGCCTCGGATCCCACTTGTTTCATCTGCTCAACTAATACAAATTATCAAACAAGTAAGAAGAGCTGCAACGAGAATAAGATCATCTGATGGCTAAGCAAAGTGGGCCAATTTATAGTAGGAAAAGGGATGAATCATTACTGACTCGCCTGGTGAATTCTGTGTTTGCATTTGTAAGGTTTGCGGAATTTGAGATATTCTTTGTTCTGTTCTTCGTCATTGCATTTCTTATCTTCAAAGATCTCACAGCTAGACCCGAGTACAACCAAATCCTTGTAAAGAAACCTGGCGGTATGGATTGGTGGCCTTATCAGTAGACATGAAAGAGTGGCTTGTTGCCAATTGTTTTTGGATTAAATTATTTTTAGTTTGCTTGCTGCCTTAATTTGTTTGATTGTAGAAGGAGGTATCCTCTCCTACATGTATTTGTACAAATATCAAATGTGATACTTTGAATGTACTTCTAGTAGAGCTTTCTAAAGGAATTAATTAATTAAACGTATCATTCCTTATTCTCAGAGTTGAGTAGTTGATTAATTTGAAATCATATCATCTCTAGTGCGTATCATTCCCTATTCGCTGCTTGTTACAGTTTCAGTCTGGTAGATTCGAAAGTCTTGATGATTTTGTGTCATTGAATTTCAGAATATGGCATATTTTATAAGATGAAATGTACAGGAATGAAGAGCTCGCCTGCTAGCAAAAGTACAACAGCTTTTCAGATGGCTGAAGCTGCAACATCATTCTGAGTCGTTCTCTGATGTAACCAGAGCATCCAGAGGTTTGGATTTTAGAATTTGGAGAATGGGATTTCTGCCTCCTTTTGTATGATGCAATCTGCAAGAGAAATCTGACCCCTGTAATTATAGAACACAGCATCAATTGCCCGAAACGTTGGTTTTCTGAAAATTGTTACTGCAAAATTCATACCAACTAGAGTCAGTTTGTGGCACGCTTTGCATACTTGTCTACAGGCAAAAATTGAAGATTGCGCACTGTGATGTTTAGGTGCTACAGATGACCATCTTCATATCGTGCCGATGGCATCTATCCAACCGTGCATTTTACCGGCTATCTCCGTTTAATGCGAGGTTCACTAGTAAGAAAGTCCTTAGTATAGTTTGTTAAAACACCAATAGGCTTGTAGTTCATTGTCTTGGAGACAACTATAATGCTGAAAGGTCGATGATTTGATTCCCAATAAAAACATTTGTCAAAAAAATATGGAATGTTAAAACATGTTAACATAGGCAAATCGCAAATGCTATAATTGAATTTAATTTTTTTTTCAGTGTAGTCAATCTACAACACGGTCATTCTTGCTCGTTGATCATTTTTTATGATAACGGAATATTTATTTGATGTATTTTTTCAATGATAAAAAAAAGGATTAATTCAATGACTTAACTGAATGTCTAATTGCCTCAACAACTAAAAAAACATTAATCATTCAAGCATAGCAAACAATAGAGTAAAATTTAGGGACCTTTTATACTGTTTGTTGATCCAACAATGTTTTTAGCACACTTTCTAAGCTCTCTCTCTAAAAATTTCATATTTTGGACTTTATAAATTTACTTTTTAAGAAGGTTGATATTATTAAACAGAAAAAATGCCAAGTTTCAAATGCTTAGATGAAATTGTTTAAAAGTATACGGCTATCATTTGCCATTAATCTAAACTGGTGGTTTGTTATGAAAATCTCTAATGAGAAGCTGCTAAAAATAGATATGGCATCTGTGGATTCTGTTTCAATGAAGAGTTTACTATAAGGCATATTTGATTTTTGTGGAGTATTAATATTATTTGGATTCTGCCTCACAAAAATTGCCATGTTTTCTTTCTATACAAATGTTAAGAAAATAATAATAAATAAGATGCAAATTTTGTTTTTATATCCTTACTAATATAATAAATATGATTAAGATTTTGTTAGATATAAAAAGTTTTTCTCCAATAAGTGACAAAAAATGAAAAATAGACCAAAAATTAAAGTTTATTTGGTAAAGTGACTAACTTTTTGGACATTTTTTAAAAAAGAGTGGGCAATTTTTGTGGGAGGAAAGGAGTACTATTTACACAAAATACATCAATCTCTTATTTTTTTGTTATGGAATCTACCGAATTAATCTCTTAATTTTTTGTCATACAATCTACCAAATAATATAGAATCGTACTAAACACCACCTATGTATGAAAAAGTTGAAAATTAAATAAAGAACTCAATGATCCTGTTGGAATGTTGAAGAAAAAAAAAAATCTCGTTTGACGCGTCCAGTCATCATCAGCTTGGAACTCAGAAGAAACTTCTGTGCACGTTTATCATCGAATACCAACCCATGACACAGCTACACAAGCATCAGGCATGTGTGATGCCGACCCACATGCCCATCTTTCAAACACAACCAAGAAAAAAGTGAAGTACCAAACAACATGCATTTGGATTAAGAAATCCCCTTGGATTCCAAATCTAAATGTAAGAGACCTTCAAAAGATGTGATGATCCAAAAAGATACCAATTGAATAAGTAAAGACATACAGAATGAAAGCGAACTATGAAAGGCAAAGTAGATGAATATCTGTAAACAAGAAAAAAAAGAGACAGAGATAAAGACACCATCTTTTTTCCAACTAATCTTCTAATCCTATCATGAGAAGTATCAATCATGAATAATGAACAAACCAAAAAATTACAAGTTAATGGCTGAGCTATCCTAGCTCGCCTTTCTTGTTGACCAATTTTGGGTTACAAAGACATAAAACCAATCTTCTAACCCTGACTACTGCCAAATATAAATGTTGCAAAATACAATCTACTCATGATGGGTGAATCGAACTCGGTCGGTCGAGGTGTGAACCGAAACCGTAGACCAAGACCAATTGGAAAGCCCAATTGAGGAGAATCAAACTTTGTTAGTCAATGTGTGAACCGATGTCAATTGACAAGTCCAATTGAGTTAGAGATAAAATGGGTCAGTTGGGCCCATTAGGCTCGTTAGAGGCTTATATAAAGAGTTTTGCTCCTTCCTCTCATTCAACACCAACACACACACAAAGAGCGAGAGAGAGCTCTCAACCGGGAGAAAGAGAGAGATTCGGCCTCCTGTCCCGAGTCCTGCACAGATCACGTATGGCATCTAGACTGCGAAATAGTTGAGCACTCCCATTGACATTTTAATTGTGATTTGCTCGCAAGACCAACAAAGAACTAGTCTGACTCGGTTGCAAGATTCCGCTGGAATCGAGATTAGTAAGTCGAACTTATTTGTTATACTGTTCATTTATTAAACCGGTATAAAATTACTTTAAAACTGATTTATTAAACGTAACTAGAGACAATTTATAAATTAGTTTGCAGATTTTTTTTTATATTCAAGCTATGAAAGTTTTTTGTTTAATTAGCTCTAGCAGGTTTGCATTTTCCGGACCGTCACCGTCCTGCCATGTTTTTTTTCTGAAAAAGAAGAGAGGGGCAGTTGGAGGAGTAAATGTAAAGTTGAATGTTCCATAAATATCTGAAAAATATCAAGCCTATCCCCCTCCATTATTATCTTTTTTTGATCAGTGCGTCCATTATTATCTTGGTGCCGCCATGCAGGTGGATTTTAATGTAGATGGGCCACCATACTTTCCCAACTCGTTGCCACAAGTTCTTGAAATTTTCTGTTTTCAACATACAACATGTTTTATGTTTATGATCCTTCCCTGTTTCATGTTAATTCATCTATACAACTCATATTCCGACCTGATTTACTATCTAATGCTACAACTTAGCCTAATCACATCATGGCTTCAAGCCGTTACTCGATTCAGCCTATGGGGCCTACGTCATATTATTTTGGCCGTAAACATAGCCCAAGCCCATTAGCTGGAATTGCTGAATTAAATCATTAAAGGGCTTCATCTGCCGATCATCTGATGGCGATGATCCTTGTTTCTCATGTACAAACTGATAAGAACTCAAGTCTCCAATACAAAGACACACATCAAGACTCTTATGTCTTGTGGCAATTATATTCTCCAAAACACGGGTACACTCTTCTTCCCATACATAAAGAATGCGTCCCACTAATTACATCCTTTTAAGCAACAGAATACCTATAGATGAAAGTTTGAAAAGTATGAGGCCTTTATGGTCATGGGCCTTCTAGGCTTGACAATTCCCACTTAGTAGAGTTAAAGCAATTGAGCTGGCTTTATTGAAGTAATTACGGGAAAATCACCCTTTTATATCAGGATAAATTACTGATTTTGAAAAATCTCTTTCAAAGATACCAATTTTGAAAAAAAAACCCACTAAAATAAAACTTATTTGAAAAAAACCATATTTGTGAGAAATCGCGATATTTTTACAAGAAATTAATATTTTCATGGAAAAATGAATTTTAGTAAAAAAATTATATAATTTTTCAAATGGTCTTCAAAGTCTCCACAGGTTTCCAAAAAGGAGTTTATAATTTTTTATATAAATTTGGTTTAATTCAGAAGGTCTCCAAAAGTCTCTAAATGTATCCAATTTGCACAATTTTTTAATAAAAAATTTGATTCAATAATTTTTTAGTGTAATATTTTTTTAAAATTAAGCTCAATTATTTGCATATATTTTTAAGAATTTTAATTTTTTTAATGATAATTAATTTAGTTTCTAAAAATCTCCAAAAGTCTATAAAGGTCTACAAAAGTCTACCAATAGCTCCAAATGTCTATGAAGGTCTCAAAATATAATCACCTCTAAAAAAAATAATCAAACTCAACAAAAATTAACCAAACTCTATAAAATCAACCTGTAATTTGAATTTTTTTTACATTAAACCATTAAGTCTCACAAAAGTATACATGAACAAATAATAAAAAGGGCTTTTATGAAAAACAAATTTAAAACCTAAGGACTTTCGTAATTTAACATAACCAAACAAAAGATAGCAGCTAGGGTTTCAACCCTAACGGCCGCCCCTGATCTCCTCCCAGTCGTCGTTCATGTCAGTCACAAAAGCAAGAAGCCCGATGCGGAGGACATTGGAGGAGGTGGGACAGAGACGAAAAGAGCGACGCAAAGGATAAAGCACGACGTGGAGGAAGAAAAACGACGAGGAGAGAGAAGCGTGGCGTGGAGATCTAGGCGAGCATGGCAGAGATCCAAAGCTAGCGCGAGAGATCGAAGTATAGGAACGTCAAGATCGAAACATGGAGAGAAAGAGAGAGACAAACGAGAGAGAGAGACAAACGCAGCAGGTGAGAGGAATGACAAAGAAAGAGAAGCGACGGAGAAGGATGGGGATAGGAGGGTGGCTGATGGGAGAGAGAGAGAGAGAGGGAAGAGAGAACCGAGTGATAAGAGGGAGAGAGAGAGAGAAGGGCGAAGGGGGAGGACAGAGAGTTTGGTCGAGGAGAGAGAAAATGAAATGAAAAATGAGAGGAAAACGTGAATTTTTGACGTTATATATCCTAACAGATTTGGCATTCTTCAAAATAAGTTTCAAGAATATGACATTTATGAACAAAAGTTTGAATATGTATCCATTTGTCAAAATTGAAATTATGTGGGCTTATTTATCAAATTCGGTACTTTATTTGGGACAACTGACATAATTAACTCAGTAATTATAGTATAGCTGCCAAAACCAACATTTTCTCTAGCATGTAAGGCCATCTCTAACCCAAAACTCTATTTTACAGCAACTTTACACAAAAATATAACATCTCCAGTAAAAACATCTCTAACCCATAACTATATTTCTAACTCTAAAAAGGAATATTCTCACAATATTCTTTCTGAAATCACATTTTTTATCATTATTTTTCACAAACCAAAAACAAATTTAATTCTTTCTTAATTATTTGTTAAAAAATCTAATTATGTGGATTGACATATTATTATATATATTATTTATTTTAATTAAAAATAAATAAAATTTAATCTTAATATATTCTTAATTAAGAATTAATAATAAAATATGAACAAATAAACATTACATTGATTAACTAATTAAAATACACACAACATAACAACAATTGGAAAGAAAATATACAAAACATAAAAAGAACATCAATTAACATTGTATTCAAATTAATTAATTAAATAATTATTTATTTAAAATATAAAAAAATCACAAATATAAAAAAAATAGTCCAATTATGTAAATCAATTAAATAATCAATTAACATTGTATTCAAATTAAATAATTTCATCTTTAATTAATTTATACATAAAAAAATCACAAATAAAATATACAAAATATTAAAAAATAGTCCAAGATGTAATTAATAATTAAATTAATAGATATAAGTTTAATTAGAATCAAATAAATTGAAGCTGGGTTGGAGAGGCAAAGTTTGTCTCAGTTTTGCGTTTAACGCAATTTTTGGTCCCGGTTGGAGTTGGTTTAAGGGGGAAATCGTTTGGTTTCGTTCATATGCGATAAATTAGCTGTCCGTACGGAGTAAAACATCCGTCCAGAAACCTTTTATTGATCTTTTTACAGTTAACTTCGTTATTTTTCATTATTTTACATGCATAATCCTTTTTTGATTATTTGCTCACTTAAGTATTTTTTTATTTAAGTTATTTTCTAAATTTGGTTTTTTCTTTATTTTTTTCCAGATTTTCTATTTTTATCTGTAAAGCATAATAACAAAAAATAAACCATATTGTAAACCATAAAAATTACAGAGGTTTTGTTTTTGTCTTTTTTTTTTTGGTTTTCTTAAAGTGTTTTTGGTTTTTCTAAGCACAGGCTGATTTCCCCCTTTTTTTTTTGGTGCCTCCTGGTTTTCTTCCTTTTTTTAACATATAAAACTACTTGAAGCCTTCAAAGCCTTGCTCTTAACCGTAAGTGGAAATTGAAATAGCGCTTGATACTTGTAAACTATTTCCAAAACAAGGCAAATTGAAACTTGAAAGACATTAATTATAATATCCACTTAACATAGGCAGCCACTATAATATTCATTTGATCATTATTGCATCAGATAATAGCATGAATATAATCATTAGGCTTTTTGGTCAGCAATGAAATTTGTATTCAACACAAAATGTCGATATTACAATGAACCACATCATAAAAATAAGGAACAACAGCATAAAAATAAGGATTAAGACCCCAAATGACAAGGCAACCAGATACTAAACACTGAAAATCAACATAGATCGCACAATGAAGTCGAACATAATTGCTGCCAAAAGCAGGAAGTTTAACCCCGAAAACGAGTCCACAGAAGATGGCATTTGCCTCTGTTGCCAATGCGGAAATACAGTTGGACTCCCACAGTCGAAAGTCCCAAATTTGACCATTGGAATGAAAACATTAGTGTTGATTAATTGTTGTATCTTTTTCATTCTACTTTGTGTTTTAAGAAATTATGTTTCTAATTTTGTTTCTCATAGCATACCTTTTAATTTCCTCTGCAGTTCTCTTGAATTTGGTCCAGACATCAGATTTCCAGCTCTTTATCAATGGCGAAACACAGAAAGGTTAAGATGGGTTTGCACTAAACACTGAAGGCAAGGTCTGTAAGCTTCACGAAAAGGCGGCAAGGCCTTATTAAACAAGGCTGCATTTTTGTCTGTGATTTCCGGTGCCCATATTGCCCTGTTGGTGACCTCATATTGATCCAAAGGAAATATCTATTCCTTCATAGTAACGATTCCATGGATGCCATACTCAATCGTTTTCTAAACCGTCACATTCCTGAACCAGCCGATGATGCCCCGAGAATGTCAGCTATGTTGCTTTGGCATGAAATCAACACATTTGAGAGTCACAACTCCAATTCACAAAACTTTAGTAATCAAGATAATGTGACTGTAAAACAAGAATGTCCTTGGAAAATTGAAGAATTTATGAATTCTGAATCTGTTGAAGTGTTGCAGAATGTTGGGAACCGACTGGAATCACTGAGGAGTGGGTTGGTCAAAAGAATGAATAGTAAACCAATTTCAAAAGCCTTGCCGTTGCGTTCATCTACTGATGTTTGCTTTGTTCAGCCAACCAATTTATTAAACTACGTTTGGGGCTGCTGAGACCACTACTGCAGATATGTTTGGGCCTGGAGTGGGTTGCTATTTTTGCTGAGACTAGTACTGCAGATATTAGTTGTGACATGATACCTTGTACTTCCATGCTGAATTTCGGCTACCGTCAAAAAGTCAGCGAATTTGATGAAATAATGTAAAAAATCATGCTGTTAATGTACTCGCTTCTGCTGATCTTTATCCGGCAAAATCGTGCTCTGAAATTGAAGGATTTCTTGGTCCTAACAACAATGGTAATAGTTTAACTATGGCAGTAGTTGTGTTTTCCTCTTCTGAACATTGTTCTGTGGAGCCTGATTTAATTGGGAATCTAACTAGTTTCTTGAAGATAATTCAGATGGATGGATTAATAACAACCCAAATGTTGTTTCTGATCAAATACGTAATCAAGAATTCTTTCACGATCAAGATTATCAGAATAGAGTGTTCAAAACAGATGAAGAGGATGATGAACCAGTCCTCCTATCATTTGATTCTGAATTGGGTTACCTCAACAATTGCTCTATGGATGACAAGGATAATATTACGCAATATGGTGACAGAATATTAACTGCTTCAACTTCTAATCACAGTACCTTGATTTCGGGCATATATCAGAATGGAAACTTCTGCAATTACAGTTCTACTAACCAGATCTCTCTCCCTGCAGTTCCTTTTAAATTTGAAGATCTGCCAATTAGTGATGCACGGTTTTGCCTTCCATCTCGATTGATGCAAATATATATATATATCCTTTTCCACTCAATTGAAGACTTAATTGCACTTTAATTTAGCTACTGATGTTTTGTTTTTCAATTTTACAAGGTGTTGACTCGTCTTCTTTTTTAAATTTGTTTTTTTTTGCATTTATCTATCGTATAGTAGTTCCATGACCATTGTAAGAGGGCAAAAAAATCATGATTAAGGAGTAACAAAAACGTTCGATTTATTGTATCAAAAAAATTCAATATACAAGAAACAACCAACTTCTGAAAAATACCTGTAAATGAGACCATACATGTCTAATCATTTTTGCTGGAATTATCATTTCCATCAATGGAACCAACAGGCAGTTTTCCACAATCGTATTGCAAAAGGGCAAGTAATTTAGCATATAACCTAAAGAATATTGCATCTCTCAGAAACTTGGTGAACCAATTAGACCCATCTTGTAGAACGCATCCTGACAAATACGAAGCTGTGACCAACCCAGCAACACGCCCCCTCCTTTCTTCAATGTATCCATCAATGGCTACACCAATGTCCTCTGCAACAATTTTCCCATTTTTTAGGAAAGAATTCCCAATATGTCTACCCAAAACGACAGCATCCTCTAGTGCGGAACCACCACCTTGGCCGAGTTCAGGTGTCATTGGGTGCATTGCGTCGCCTGTAACTGTCACAGTGCCTTTCCTGAAATTTCCAAAAATGATGTGCCATGGATGCCTCAGTGTCAATGGAGCACAAGTTAATGAAGAAAGATCAGAATGCTGGACCACATCCAAGAATATTGGTGGGAAATTGTTTGCTTGATTCTCAATTACTTCATTCTTTATCATTCTTGGGTCATTAAGACTGGTTTTTCCTGATAACAATGAAATAATATAATTTGGAGTCAATAACATGTAGCAAAATAATTTTCTTGAATTAAAAAAATGGAGGTACTATTATTTAACATTAATTTTCTGCTAATTTAAAATAACCAACAATTTATTCATTTCGAAAAAATTTTAGCTACACTTGGTGTATGACCTTGCTCATTTCCTTAGGATATGCTCTTAAAGTGGGCCAAAATGGGTCTAATTATTTAGATGTTATTTTCTGAATTGTTTAGTATATAAGCGGGACTATATACTAAGTGTAGCTAAATATTTTCCATTGCATTCACTGATCTCATCTAGTCCTAGTTGTAATTAAGATTTCTTGCTTTGTGATAGTGACACTGCTATGCAATTTACAATTTATAGGCGAAATTCTCTTTTTCAAGAAAGAAGAAGAGTTCTTAACCTTGGAAAAAGAAAGACCAGTAGATCTCTTTATCATTTAGGGGGATAAAGATGCTCTTTTGCCTGGATCCAGGAAATGTTTTACTCCATTATGACCATGGCCTTGAGGATAGACTGCCAAACCACGCACTGCTGATCTTCCTGAATGGATTGGCTCTTTCAGTCCTAACCAATTTGCCACCACTGAATGCACTCCATCACACCCTATTAATACCTGCACCTCCAATGCTATATGTTAATAATTATTTAGTTAATTAATCAATTGTATCAACTAAATAGCAAATTGTACTCCAATTTATTAATTGTAAGCATGAGTTTTGTCACCTATACGAGTGTAAGGTATAAATTAAGGATAGGGTAAAGATATTTCTATTGCTTACTCATTGCAATCCGTACTATAGTTTATATATATTGTTCTCACTAATTGAAAGAAAATTTTTTCCTACTCTTAGTGCATGTTTTAACACATACAATAAACAAATTAACAATTGACACTTGAATTAATTGAATGAAGGGAGTAGACAAAAATTAAGTGAATCTACAACTTTTTAGTATTCAAGTTAATTTAAGTGCAATGACCTACATGCCTATTGGTTTTCTAATTATTAATGATATATATTACATATGATGCACAAAACTAGAAGCAAAAGTTTACCTTCGTTCGGATAATAATTCCATCTTGCAAATGCAAAGTACAAATGGGAGCACCCT
>CAODLS011731022.1:0-25326 GCA_948243855.1 Flueggea neowawraea | reverse complement strand
TTCGGGTTGTGTCATGTACACATCCTCAATGAGGTTTTCATTTAAGAACGAAGTTTTAACATCTATTTGTCATATCTCATAGTCATGCTATGTTGTAATGGCAAGAAGAACCCTAATGGATTTGACCATAACAACTGGTGAAAATATTTCATCATAGTCAATACCATGAGTTTGTTTAAAATCTTTTGCAACAAGTCTTGCTTTGAAGATCTATCTTGTAAATCCATTTACAATCGATGATCTTGGCTCTATCAGGTGGATCCACCAAGTTCCAAACTTGGTTATCTTGAATAGATTGCATTTCTGATTTCATGGTTTCATGCCATCTTACAAAATTTAGATCTACAATCGCATATTGGTAGGTTGTATGCTCATTATGATCTATAAGAACAATTCATTTATCGCCAGTTATGAGAAATCTATATCTCTCAAGCTCTTGACGAATCCTACCAGACCTTCTTGGGCTTTGTGTTACAGATTCAGATTCCACAACATTTTGTGAATCTTTTTGAATATTTGTCTTATCGTCAGCGGCTATTTGTGGTTCTTTTATTTCGTCTAGAAGTATTTTATTCCCACTAATCCCTTTGGAAATAAATTATTTTTTTCTAAAAATGCACCGTTACAAGCAACAAACACTTTGTTCTTAAAATAATTTTAAAAATAGTATCCTCTTATTGCCTTGGGATACCCCATAAATATGCATTTGTCTGATTTATGTGCTAACTTATCTAAAACTTGTCGTTTTACAAGAGCTTCGCATCACCAAATCTTTAGAAAAGACATTATGGGTTTTTCTCATGTCATATCTCATATGGTGTCTTTTTCAACGCTTTAGATGGAATTTGGTTAAGTATGAATGCAGTAATTTCTAAGGCATAACCCCAAAATGAGACTAGAAGTTTCGTTTGACTCATCATTGATCGAACCATATCCAATAGAGTTCGATTTCTTCTTTCGGACATGCCATTCCATTTGGGCGTTCCAGAAGGAGTAAGTTGTGAAACAATTCCACACTCTTTAAGATGATTGTCAAACTTTTGGCTTAAATATTCTCCACTACGATCGGATCGAAGTGCTTTGATGTTCTTACCAAGTTGGTTTTGTACTTCACTTTTGAATTTCTTGAACTTTTCAAAGGATTCAGACTTATGTCTCATAAGATAGACAAATCCATATATACTAAAAATCATCAGTAAAGGTAATGAAGTACAAATAACCTCCTCTAGCACTTGAACTACAAGGTCCGCATACATCAGTATGTATTAAGCCTAATAAATCATTAGCCCTTTCACCTTTGTGTGTAAAAGGACTCTTAGTCATTTTGCCTAACAAATAAGATTCGCATATATCAAATGATTCTAAATCAAATGAGTCAAGTAATCCATGTTTATGGAGTTTTAAAATGCATTTCTCATTTGCATGACCCAAACTACAATGCCAAAGGTAGGTTTGGTTTAAATCATTTGATTTTAACATTTTATTGATGTTATAGACGAGTTTGATTTGTTCCAAGTTTAAAACATATAGACCATAAGATAAGGTTGCAACACCATAAAATATGTATGCACAATAGATTGAAAGATTATTATTCTTAATAATAAAATGAAAATCATCATTGTCTAAACGAGAAACAAAAATAGTGTTCTTACTCATAGTAAGAACATAATAACAATTCAATAATTGTATCACAGGTCCACTAGGTAAAGTTAAATAATAAGTTCCTACAGCTATGCAACAACTCTTGCTCTATTGCCCACTCATAGGTTCACTTCACCTTTCATCAATGATCTACTATTTCTCAATCCATGCATGTTAATGCAAATATGAGCTTCACATCTAGTATCAAATATCCATGAGGAAGTACTAGACATATTGATTTATATAACAAAAATACCTGAAGTAGAAGTCTTGCTTCTCTAATTCTTTAGCTTTTCTAAGTAGAGTTTGCAGTTCCTTTTTTCTAATGACCAGGTTCATTGCAATGAAAGCAAACTCCTTTCACTTTGGTTATCTTGGGCTTAGGCTTATTGGGCTTGGATTTTTCTTTATCCTTGTCAACAAACTTTGGCTTAGTCTTATCTTTACCCTCCCTTTTGTGTACCAAGGAAAAGGATTCGTCGTAAAAACAAGATATATTTGGACTAGAAAAACCTATACTCCAATATATATATATATACACACGTGTGTGTGCGTGCGCACACACTTTGAAGTCTTTTCGTGAGTTCTTCACACTAAGTTTTGAAGATTCTTTAAATTTTTAATTTCAAAATTCGTTCAAACTTGACTCTTTCAATATCGAGGAGATTCAAGAATGAGTTTGTTTTTCCTCAATATAACAATGATTACTTTTACACCTCTATTCAACTTTTAACAAAATTAGTTAAAGGAATGAAGGAGAGGATTCTAGCTAAAGGTTGGAGGATACTACCTTCTAACAATTAGAAGGAAATACAACTAATTATTAAGTGTGAAAGCATCTTTAATAATAAAGATTTTTCTTACTTTAATTCACTATTTTTGATTAGATAAATAAAAACTACTTATAAAAGTTAATTATTAAGGAGAGGTTGATGCTAGAAAGTGACATTAATGAAATAAAAAATGGGCACGCGTATTATATGTGCATGCATTATGAACGGATAGACAAACAAACACTATATCTCTATTTGATGGCGACCTTATAAGCATTTGTCTAATTTGCTATAGTTATTTAGTCATAACAGATTGAACATTTTATTATTATTATATGATTAAAATATTTCAGTTAATATATTACTTTTTTAATAAAAATTAAACAACCACCTTTTTTTTAGTAAGTATGTGCAAAATTCAATCAACTAATTGACAAAAAAAGGTTGGTTAGCACATAGTTGGTGGGTCTTTGATGAGTCAAAAAGACTGAAGTCGTGCATGAATACACCCAACTACGGGTCAGCTATTTTGGGGGGGAGAGCCAAAGAATATTGGTGGGACTTCAAATTAGATTGTCGCGGACTTGCCAAAAAACTACTTGCGTTTATTTATTCAGTTTTTCTTTTTCAAAAAAAAAATACAGCTATTTTAATTAACTACATTGGTCAAAAAAACTACATGAGTTTAGTTATTCAATTTTTCTTTTTCAAAATAATGCATCGCTTATTATACCCACGATTTTAGTAATTATTTATTAGCCCTTTGAACTATCAAATGTATATTTGAATTTTATGACTATGACTACAATAGTTCAAAAGATGCTACTAATTACGGTGGTAGAGAGGTAGAATGGTAGGGACTATTCTTCTCTTAGAGGTCTCGAATTTAAATCCTGCATATGAAGATATTTTAAAAATCTCGTGTGGAGAATTTTACTGACCATCTTGTCCGGTTCAAATTTAGATTAGTCAGATGCTAAAAATATATGTATATTGGATGGTTTTGAAAAAATTCAAAATATTATAAAATCTAAAATAAATAGTTAAGAAAGTTATAATAAATGCAAAATCAATAGTTTTAGTGGTTATAAAACATAAAATAAATAATAATTAATGCGAAATTTTTTATAGTTCAATAGTTTGATAGTCCAAAATTAAACTGTTCAAGGGTTTATATATGTAATACAATAGACCTCAATACATCTATCTTTTTATTTATTTATTTATGGGCCTAAATACTTTTATATGTTATTACTGTTTCCAAAGAAATGATACAAAATTATATTAGAAATTCAATTATAATGAGAGTTGAATTTAAAAGAATTAAATGCATTTATAAGAAGATTTTCTTAAAAGAATAAAATAGCAGTAACCATTTTGAAATTAAAATATTAATATTTTCCTTCTAAAAATTATTTAATTTTTAAAAACTATCCAAATTCTTGTTTTTGATGTGTAAAATTTGTCGAAATTTTCATCCTAAACTAATATGTTCAATTATTGGTGGTAAGAATTTAAGGGAGTAAAAGGCTTCGTGTCATATGGACTTTCTGACCATATTTTTACATCATGCTTCTTTCTTGGATGTTTGCATTAATATGGTGAGACTCCTAAGATTTGGATAGATATTGTTCCAAATACTTCTATAAACTATAATAGGATGATAATAACATTGATTATAAGTTTTATAAAGGAAGAAGTGCATCACGTAAATAGAATATATGAGTGTGGTTCCATAAAATTTGGGATAATTTAACTACAATGAACAATTAATTATAATTAGGATTTAGACGGTTGATGCAATTAATTTTATATATATATACTGATTGCATTATTTATTAATTTAGAATATATATATATACTGATTGCATTATTTATTAATTTAGAAACAAAGTTACAGTGTCCACCAACAATACCGAAAATTAAATGATGAGCTCCAATAGTTTTAGAACTCTAACATATGAAAATGGATGATTGTGTTGTGTGATAATTAGTTGTGTTTTAGACATGATTTGATATTCATACTTAAGATGTTAAGCTTCCAAAGTTCCAATTGTTAATGATGAAATTAACCGGACAACAGTATTCCTAATTAATGATATCTTTAAATTAAGAAGAAAATAACAATTTTTTTTTGGGTTGTTCCAATAGATGCAGTTTGATGCTTGCCTGAGAGGGAAGTTTTTGTTTTGTTGCTTTTAATAGTCTACCAACTGAATATTCACCTTTGGGA
Organism: Flueggea neowawraea; assembly: GCA_948243855.1. Taxonomy (NCBI): domain Eukaryota; kingdom Viridiplantae; phylum Streptophyta; class Magnoliopsida; order Malpighiales; family Phyllanthaceae; genus Flueggea; species Flueggea neowawraea. The sequence continues at coordinate 20,679 of CAODLS011731022.1, read as the reverse complement.
TATTTAGTCTTTTGTTTGTTTTGTTGCTTTTAATAGTCTTTTTTTTAACTAAAAAACGATGAGTGAAATAAAGTAGGGAATGTGCAATGTCTATGCCTCATATTTCAACAAAGTCTGCTTTTTTTGTCCTTTTATCTCAAAATATCCACATTTTAATTTTTCTTGTTCCATCAAAAATATTTTTTTATAACTGAGAGATTTTATTGATCACACGGCTAATTCACAATTCATCAAAATTATTTTTTTTTTTATAACTGAGAGATTTTATTGATCACACGGCTAATTCACAAAACGTAGATTAGTAAAATATAGGAAATATTCTTACTATTTAAGGTGTTTTCTCATACTAAAGGCTATGTGAGTGAGAAAAAAAAATTGCAAAATACAAAAAAATTAAATAATATCCTCAACGGAGCCACACTCGATGCTGTTGAAAATTCTTCGATTCATGTCCTTCCATATTTCTCAAGCTAAAAATTATCATAAAGTTATGCAAAACATACTTTGTAGTCTCCCAGCAATCATGGCGTGCCGTTGTTGAAAGAAACTTGACATAGAGTCTGGGAAAACCCAAGAGACATCGAACATAAGCAGTGGCGGAAAGAGGTCTGGCCGACTCCTCCAAAGGTACGGAGTATCCATACTCCCCTACCACCGACCCACCTCCGGCCTTGCAGTTTGGACTTCGCCTCTAACTCCGTTTTTAATACCAACTTCACCTCTTTTAATTCTTAGTTCTGTCATTAAACATAAGTAACATTTTGAGCCAAAGTTTTTTGGAGAAAGTACAATGCAAAAGTAAATGTTCCTAAGTCTCGAGTTTGTGACAGAGAGAACACGTCTTATGCACACATTCTGGAAAGCTGAATAAATCGATTGCACACATAACATTAGAATTCTGCACGTAACGCATAATTCCGACAGATTTAAGTGTTATGCACGTAAGAGCTAAAATGAGGTGGCTACTGTCCACTTCGAGCAACAAGATTGAACATGCAAAGCCTATGTAATTGGGACACTAAAGAAGAGATATCCACGCAAGTCAGACTCCACAAAGAAGATTTATTCGTCTAACAAAGAAGATTTGAAGAATATTTGATCCGATGATAGAATTGCCAAAGTTACACACACAAGGGAATGGTTGCAAAAGTTATTTATCATGGAATTAGCTCAGAGTTAATGTACTCAAAATGATTATTGCCTAATAGATGAGTGGAAGAGATGTTTAGTTGTCTAAGTTCTATATGTCTGCTTGACCCATTCCTTGGTTTGAGTCTTTATGTTTTAAGACGACCTCTGTATTAGGTTAATAGATCTGACTTACACCACATCAAACAATATGTAGTATCTCGTAATTTAAAAACACATGTTATCTTTATATTTTTTCTCAATTTTTTATGGGCTTTGCAGGCTATAAAATAAGAACGAAAGTGGATTTTAGAATTTGAGCTCTTTCAGTGCAGCCTTGCTGATCTAGAAGATTGGGATATACTCCGTTCACGAAAGCAATTAAACATGTGTGTGCATGCATTTACATTCATTCTAGAATTTTTGAAAAAGAGACATGCAAAACAATTAAAGTGTGCTATTGATAGCTGTCGATTTTGCTATTGCTACACGCATTTTATTTGCCAGATGTTTCTATACACCTTTGACTATGTTTGCTACACACATTTTAATGCTTCTAAAGCACTACCAAAAAATAGTAAAGTTCTTTGTCAGCATTATTGACAAACATTCACGTGTACAACTGAATAATAATCAATAAATGCATGATCAGTGAACCCCATAAAATGATCCGAATTAAATTTTGTGAGCCACAGAAAATGATCCTAATTAAATGGTGCACGCCAAATTAGATAGCTTAATTAGTAAATACATGTATCTAAAATTTTGAGGTTTTTAAGGTGTGAAATGAGTTGGGATAAAGAATTTTTCAAACATTATATATCAAAATTATAAGGATGGACTTCTCTTTTTATGAGACCCATGATCTATCAAAAACAAAAAATGTTTGTTCGTAGGATTTTTACACAAATATTGACAAAATTGAAAATAATTTAAAAAATATGATTTAATATTTCTTTTCTATGCAAAAATTCAGTATAAAACTTATAATTCTTATATGTGATAATTACGTTATACACCACAAAAACTTTGTAAAATTTGCTTCCTATGGACTGGATATTTTTATTATAGATACACTTTATAGTATTTTCGTCATTGTGGTTGTAATTTTCAAATTTATGAATTGTTGTTTATACTTGTTTATATGTTGTTTTATATATATTTACATATAAACAAATATAAACGTGTAAACAATATTCAAACTATGACATAAAAATGTAATTTTCAAAAATTGGCTCACTAGCCCGTGTAATTTTCAAAAATTTGGTTCAATACAGCGTATAATTCTGAAAATTTTGTCAAAATATGGAAAGTTGGCAGCATGAATTTAAAAATTATTATTCTAAGGAGAATGTATATGTAGTTGGCCCTTCTTACATTATCGATAAGCCCACTAATCTGAAGTAGATTTTTATTGATTGTTTAAAATTATTATTTCAGTTTGAAATTAAAGTATCAAAGAAATTTTCTTTTCCTTATTAACATTTTTTTTCAAATTCAGAAATTTATTTTATGAAAAATAGATTTTGCATAGAGGAAATTACAATCCATGTCTTTTTTTGTTATTTTAATTTCACATTTGTAACGCAAGGGATTATATTTTCTTATATACAATAGTTACGTTTTTTATTTCACTAATACCATACTATTTAGACTTTTTTTTTTCAGTTTCCCTCTCTTCAACCCCCTTCTCTCTCTCTTCCTCTCTCTTTCTCCCCCTTCCTTCTTCCCTCCTTTTTATTCGCCATCGCAATTTGAAATCGATATCCATCGTCGCGATGACTGGCTGTTCTTCACCATTGCGACACGAGCTTGAGATATGTGAGAGAGAGAAAGACCGGTGTCGAGAGAGAGTAAGATCGAGAGAGACCAACAAAGAGAGAGAGCGAGATGGGAAGAACGAGAGTGCGAGAGCGAGATAGTTACTAGGAGAGAGGGAGTGAGAGAGAGGTTGAGATGGAGAGAGGTGGCGGTGAAAAGAGCCACAACAAACGTTTCAAAATCCTAGTTGCAACCCAAAATAGAAAAATTACACTATAGTCCTTTTTAGTTTGTAAAATTATAAAATAATACCTAAATTTGGGTTGTACTTGCTTTGTTCTCATTTAGTTCTCATTTGTACTCGTAATTTTACCGAATAATAAAGAAAAAATTAAAATATTTTTTAAATTTTTTTTTACTTGTACTCATTTGTTTTTATTTTATTCTCATTTTATTGTTGTATTTATTTTGTACTCGTATTATTCTCAGTTTATACTTGTTTTATTATGATGCATGATCAATATACGGTCAAACTGAAGCATTTTTTAAATTATTTTCTCCATGTTTTCATTTTTGGTAACTTTTTAACATGTGTGTTATATATTTATATTTTATTTTTTTAATTAAATATTTTTATGCTTTTCCCTTTCGTATATGATGGATATGCTAATCCCTTAAACCATACTTGTCGTTAATCAATATTTACTGGTAGTAGATATATTGTAACCCTAAAAGTCACCCTTTCATAACAATTTCAACAAAGGCTGCGATTGATTGTTTCTTTGAGGACACAAGAGGGACAAAACCAACTAATCTAAAGAGGTGTCACTATTCACTCACTCTCAAAGAACTACTTGTCTTTTGATGGTGCTCGTGTGCTGTGGTGGCCGCCCATACGTTTTGGTCCTCTAAATTTTTGAGTTGGGTTTGGTAATAAAAAAATTATTGAATTAATGTTTTTCTACCCAATTCAGGTCGACATAAAGCACAATTTTAATTACTCTAGCAAACATATACGAGATCAATCAATAATATGTTTCCAAATCCTTTGCTAACTTTTAAATTGTGGGGTCGCCAAACCTTAGGTTTTACTGTCCTCAAATAATGTGCATCGCCCATCTTGCACAGGAAAACGTTCGCAGGAAACATAACTTATCTCATTCATCCATTCTATTATGCTTAAGGTAGTTTTCAAAAGACAGTTATGGTTTCAGTGTAGAAAAATGAGACTTCACTAGTAAAAGGTGGACAAGAGAGCAGTACGCCCTTTTTCTACGTACCTTTTATGCAAGATTGCAAGATGAAATATTTAGGGCTATAATGCTGAGGTTGAAGATTTTACGGCTAAAAAGTTGAAAACTGCGAACTTTGAAGACACTCTGCAACAATAGATCATTGAGTTTTAAAATGCTTGATACATCAAACATTATGTTGTTTTATTAAAAATTAATCAGCAGGTGAAAATAAGAATGCAAATAGCCCTGAACTATTAGTGACAAACAATATGATACAATTACGTTAGAAAATAACTATTAAAAATAAAGTGAAAATTATAAGATCGAAACATAGATGAAGTAAGGCTTGACTTGCTTGAGTTTGGGTCATCAATCATTACCACTTGAAAGCAGAGACGTGGAATTGAAGCCCAGTTTCAAAAACTGTGGGTCAGAGTATCCATGGCACCTCTGACCCAATGTGAATACACACACATAATTCTGCTGGCATGGCGTACCACAAAAATTGAATTTAACTCCTCAATTTATAGATGGTGCCGTGGTGTTTGGTTTCCGTATATTAAATTTGTGTATTACTATTTATACATATTTTGATTTTAAAAAGTTTGCTGATTTTTTTATTTTTTTAATATTCAATATATTAAATAGATCAGATTTATTTTTTATGTTATTTACCACTCAATCTACTAAAATTAAATGTTACATTATTAAAAAAAATAAAAACCTAGCACCACCACATTACACCACATATGCTTAAAGGTGATGTTTTTCTTTTCACCGCATGAGGTAATCCCAAATCATTAATAATTTTGGTTTTTAAATCATTTAATTAATAGTTGTTACTAAGTAATTTTCGAATTATTATTTTCTTTGATACACGAAGATCTCACTAAAGGCATTATTTTAATTAATCTACCCAAATCTCTCTCAAGCTCTCTCCATTTAAGGTGAGTTTTGATCCTAAGATCTCGAGGTTTCTACATGAATTTATCTACCACTAAGTCAAACCACTTTGTTCTGAATCATTATGCTTGTTTGTTTTGAATCCGTACATGATTTATAATTAATCTACCCAAATCTCTCTCCACCTTAGATGAGTTTTGAGCCTAAGATTTCAAGATTCTAAAATGAATTCGTCTACGGTTAAATCAAACCACTTTGTTCTAAATTATTATTTTTGTTATTCTTGAATCCATGCATGATTTATTATTTTGGCCTTCAAGCCCTAAATTATTATTATTATTGGATTTCAAATAATCAATATATATGTAAACTAACACAAATAAAAATATTTATATTACTAACAATTATTTATCAAAAGTATCAAAATAGGTAATAATATTTTAGTTTTAAAGTAGTTAACATATTTTTTCAAATAAAAGCAAGTACATTAAACAAAGAAAACAAAACAACATCAATTCATGACAGAAAATTTAAAAGCAAAACTTTGCTTGAAGTTCATTAATATACAAACTATGGAGTATTTATTTAATTAATTTTTTCAGTAATCTACCGAGTAAAAATGTCACACCTCAATCTTCCTATTTATGATGCAAAAAGATGCGTGAATGTGGCGAAATCCAATATAATTTGGAATAGAAAGTGATTAGAGGTGGAAATGCAATTTAATGTTGACATGGTTCATTTTTTCTTGACCCGACAAAGGGCTTTTTCACCGCTCAACCCCACAAATGATGAAATTAGGTTCCTCTAACGTATGTGCTTAATCAAAGGGTCCACAAATTAAATCAATCCAACCCATATCTTTGTTATTTTTTCTTTTTCCTTTCAATAAAGTTTTAGGGTATGGCCATGCATTTCTAGGCTTGTCAATTGATTTATATTCCATATGGGGACATCGTATCACAATTTGATACCACAATTCTTATAGTAACTACCATGATAATGACTTCACTTTGGTGTTTATACATACGAGAATAATTAGCCGACATTATTGAGATAGAATAGTTATTTTATTTTCTTGTTTTTTGTTTATTTTAACAAGATGACACGAAAGGTGCTAGCTTTTAATACCAAGATTGTTTGAGATGGAATCATACTTGTAGTTTATTAAATTATAATCAATTTAGGTATCCATGATTCTCGTGCTAAGAGTCCCTTGTTTGGCTTGTAGGAAAATGTACATTTTCTCGTTATGATCTCCAACCTATATTTTAATTGATTAATACTACTTTGTTTTATGGAAAAATGATTCTTTCACGTATTCTATTAGAATAAACATTACAAGAGTAGGTATTGTCATTCTTGGAAATGCAAGCTATGAGAAGAACAAGACTTAAGAAACCGACATAATCTATCTTTAGATTAGCCCTAGAACTTTGATACTATATAATATATAAATATTCCGTTGATTAATAGTTCAAATCTTAATGAACATAGTTCAAGGTTGAGGCACTTAAAATGTATCGTGAATTTAAGTTTTAAAGTTTGATACTATATAGTTTGAGTCTTTTTTTAAGAATATAATTTGAGTCTTTAAATGAACAATATTGATTGAATAAAAATAGATCGTTAGAACAAACATGACTTATATAATCAAACCTCATAATTTTATGGCATAACAACAGAAGTCAGTTTGGGTTAATGCATTTGATTCTCTTTAATTTGTTCTTTCCGAAGAGAATAATAATTTAAATTTTTATTTCTTGGACCTTTTTTATAAGTATTTCTTGGACTATATTAGTTAAGTTTTTTTGTTTGTTTATAGCATATGATCATGGCTTGTTCCTTAGAACTCTTGAATAAGTGGGGTTGAAGAAATATGCTTTCCATTTTTGTCACGTAGGAAGATTTTGAGTAATTGTAGTTATTAACCAACTTTTAATATCTATCTTAAACTTCACCAATAATACTATATATATTATTCTATAAATTTAGTTAATTGTGCACTTCTAAGAATTGGTATACACGGTAAGTGAACATTAATAACCACTTGTGATAAGGCAGCTAAACAATTAGTTGTCATTTTGGACGGTAAGCTATGCATTTTATAATTACAACGTTTATAAAATTGATGTCCCAATATCTTTAAAAAAATGCTCGAACTAGAAGTAAGAATGGTCTAAAAAGTTTAGACCATAAGAAATTTTTTTAAGTAAAAGATCGGGATCGGAAATTAGATAATGCAGCTAGACATCCCAATTAAGTTGGTTAAACTATACGAAATTATTAAGCATATAAAAATCTACTAAGATGGTTTCTATATATACTTAAAAAAAGATGATTTCTATATTTATACACCTTACGAATATTTTGACACATATTTATAAAAATCTGCAAAAATCTATGTTGTTCAAATCTTGTCATTTTCCTTTTTACTAAGAAGCAATGATTTTATCGTGAAAAAATAATTGACAACTTTTAGTTATTAACTAACTTTGAGATATTTGTCTAGGCTAAATTTGAAACGTAACTTAGAAAACGTACATCCATCATGTTTACTTTTAATTAATTAATTAGCGAAATTCGACAAAAGTTTAGTTATCAACTAACTCTCGAATACTATATTTGAAAGCTTGAAAATTAACTGATAGAACACTTGAATTAAGTTAAGGTTCTTAATTTGTCACTTGTGAAAATAGTGACAATTTAGTTATTAAGCAACTAATAAATGTATGCTTAATTTGTTTTTAATTTATAAGCGTAGAAAATTACTCTAAAAAATTAGAATATTAATGGTTTTCTCATTTCAAGAAGTGTTCCCTCTAAAAGTTGAATCTCTATTTTTTTGACAAGAGAAATTCACTTAGAGACAACATATTTACTGTTGAACCAACAACTTATTTTGAAGCTTGAAAATTACATAAAAATGCTTGACTAAGTGCACTAAGAAGAATTGTTTTCTTCAGTAATCTGTCGCTTACGAAATTTTTGACAATTTTAGTTATTAAACAACTCTTAGTTAAGCTTATGCTTAGTTTAAACCTTGAGTTCAATTTGAACACTTTAATAGGTTATTGAGGAGAACTACTTTGAGTATTAATTTGTCATTAACGAGAATTCCGTATTTTGTTTTTAACTAAATCTTAAATCCATATTTAGTTTAAAGACTAACGGTATTACATAGCACATCAATACCTGGATATCATGATCGATTAACCCTATAATTTCTTGTAACATTATTGATATTTTTATTTGTTTATGAAACCAAATAGTTAATTCAAACAACAATAATGTAGACAAACTAAGCTTGAACTGGAAGTTCCTACGAAATTGTTCCCTAAACAGCAGTATTCCAGGGAATAAGATAATTTTTGGCTATGCTTGTTACAATAAGTTCTCACAATTGTTGTTTCCAAGAATTCAAATACGTTTAATCATTTTATGCAATTAGGAATCCAAATTAGTCCTAAATTCAACCCCCGCCTTAATTATATCTAAAATTGAATATAGGATTAATCGCAACTAAAGCACATTTTTTATGAAAAGGTCGTTTAAAATTACCCAGTACAAAGAACAAAAATGATATTATAAACATTATAACAAAAGAGAAAACGTACATCTATAAAACATATGACGAAATAAGCTCTTGATTTAATGTTAAGCACGTTAGCATTTATAAAAGAATAATTTAAATTTTTAATTGAGATCGATCTAAAATTTGATTATAATCATATTCCCTTATGACTCTAAAAAAAATTTGAATTTCTAGATATAAAATTGTATTTATTGGGAAGCTAGGAAGAGAAAGTTAATGTATATGTGTTTATAAGAACTTTAATCTCAATATCAAATTGAGATTGGTACTTCCCAGTCAAGCTCTCTTATCTACAATGACGTTAATTCCTCTCTTCATCATAAGTATTAAAGCATGATTTTTTGTATGCAAGCCTTTCAAATTAATGTATTCTTTGTTCTTTGATAGAAAATAGTTAGTAATTGTCAAAATAGTTGTTAAGTTCGTCGCCAGTTGTTTTAATCTGGATTAAATGATACATTGATCATCTCTTCACAGGATCTATATATTTCTTGGTCGGCAACAAATAGTGTGCCCTACCAAATAGTTTCGGGTGAATAATTTATTTAGTTAGCTCCAAAAAAATATTTTATCTCATCAATTAGAAATTTGTTGGTACATTGTGCTTAGTGCCTCTGGTGGGTTGGTTAAAATGTTACCATCAATTATGTACCATAAATATTATTGTATGCCGACAGAATATAAGGGGAGAAATAGTAGAGTGCAAAAAATGATTACTTGGTTTGATTATAAAATTTATGTTTACGGCTAAAACAATTGATTTTTTTTGTAAAATTCTGAAGTAGGGATTAGTTAGAATTTTAAATGGAGTCGAAAGAAAAATACGAAATTAAAATATTTTTTTATTTTCCATGTTTGGTTCAATTTAGAATTGGAATCCAATTTTTTTAAATACATTTGGTTTTTATTAAGACAAATTATAATTAAAAATAAAAAATAAAAACTGTTTATAAAAGAATAAACATCACAAAAATATCATGAATAAAAATAATTAATTATAGATATTACTTCAGTAATTAATATACTTAAAGTAAGTAGATTTTGTATATTTGAAGTGTTTCAGAAAGGCCACCTCGACCATAAAAACTATAACGAAGTGGCACAACTGTTTCTCTCTTAACTTCAGTTTTTGAGTTTTAGTTTTAGATATGGAGAAATTTTAAAACTCGGTAAACTTACATCCAATTAGTCAAATAATCGAATAATATCTCAATATCAGATGGAGAGAGAAAATTACAGTAATATTGTGCATATGTTTTTTCTTCCTAGTCCAAAAGGGTCACCAACACGAACAGTATCTCATGCATGGAACAAAATAAGGTTCAGCGACAAGCCGAAATACAAAGAAAAGTGGGCAATAAATAAAAGAAGAAGATCAAATGGGACAACCAAAGAAGGGATGGCGACATGCAAAAGCTTCGGTAATTAACTGCATTCGCTAATAATGCATGTTTTTGGTATCTAATTGGGTCACAAAGTCTAATGCATATGGAAGAAACTATGAATTCATTTGGCACATTCCTATGTATTAGTTATTTCTTTAACTTTTTCTCTTTTAACATGCACGTTTTGCCTTTTATTTTTGTTGTGTTTACGTAGGACCCGATAAAGTTTGTCAATTAAGAGAGGATTAGTCATTGTCAAACTGTGCTAATTGGTTATTTAACAGAACCCATTACATATAATTAAATCACTTTCATGTCACACTAAAGTCACCCTTTCTTTGTTCTTTTCTATCTGAAAAATTAATAATTTTTTAAACAAATAACAAATTAATTGTAATTTTTAAATAATTTTCAAAAACAAAAACTTTATACTCATCTACAATTACAGAATGCGTTTTATTTTTCAAAAGAAAAAAAAAGAATGTATTAAATTTTCAGTAGGAGTGAATACAACAAAGAAAAGAATTAAAATGCAATGGATGACGATACTAGCAAAGCATGCCTGTTTTTTCATATTTATTTGTTCATGGCAACTGGGTTTCATCTTACAGAAGGTTGATTTATATAAAAGTTTTAAAGGGACGGACACCTTTCTCGGGCTTATTCTTTTCAAAAATGGCTGCTTTTGTAACTTCGGTGTGAAGAAACTCATAACCTAACTGCTAAATTGCTTTTATTAATGCTGCTCCATCAAACGCTATTCAAAGAAAAGAAAAGAAAACTTTCGTCGATCTACTCATATTAGGATATTTGTGTTTTTTTTTTACTTTCCAAAATGGCGCATAAAAATTCATATTAGGATATATGTGTTTAGCACACTGAGTAAAACTAAATTACACAATTGTAAATTATATTAAAAAATATAGAAAGAGTGACATTTTTTTTACAACTGAAATATACATGACTATAAGAGTGACATGATTTTTTTTGCTATTTAACCGCTGGAGGCTTGTTTAGTTGGGATTGAATGGAGAAAGGAAGTGGAACTTTCAAAAAAGTGGAGAAAAATCCATACTTAGTTGGTTAAAAAAATAAGAACTTTTCAGAAAATTAGCTGCATGACTTCTTCTTAACCTCAATAATGAACTTATTAAGAGGGGGCAAAGGAGGTAAAGAAATCTAACTTCTTTAGCAGTCAATATTCATATTTACAAATATATCTTTAAAATACTTTTTTTTTACAAAATTTCTATTTATTCTTGATTTTATAAATTATATCATAAATCATATCTTTGATTGAAATATAAGAATCAATTTTTATAGAAGTTATGAAAAATTATTTTTTTAAGATTTTCAAAATATATTATATATGAATATTTTTATTTAATTAAATAAATTGATTATTTTTCATTATAGATTTCTATAAACTATTAAATTTAAATTCATTTGTACATTAAGGAAGCTACTTCCTGAAAAATGATTTTTCAAGAATTAACTTATCTGGAAGTTGAACCAATCAGACACATTTTAGTAGGCATATTGGTGAATTTTATTTTTGTAAGTTTTAATTTCTTACTTTTGTTTTAGTGCTCTATATATAACCTTGAAGACAAATTCAATATTACTTCATCATAAAATTTTAATTTATAGATAATTTTAATAAGAACAGGTGTTACTAAAATAAATTTGAGCTTCCTTAGCGATTATATTTACATGGCGGAACTCGTAGCATTTCGTATTATATTTTACAGTTTTTTTCCTTCCTCAATGTCATAGTATTAAGCGTGTGAAAGCATTTTGAATAGTGTAAGTTTTCCATATTTTCTAATTTACTATTTTGTGGCTTAACTATATTAATAAATTTTTACTTATCGAAAAAAAATTGTATTTTGATAAATTTAACTATATATGTTTAATAAATGCTTTTTATGAAATATCTTTAATTGAAGGTATAAGAAGATTAGCTCAATTGACTTATTTTTTTGATAGATGAATAATTGATGAAAATACCAGTGGGGTTGGCATTAGCAGTTTCTTATTCAATAATTTTAATATTTTAATTTTAGTAAAATATGTCATTCTCCCTTTTTTTAACCAAAATATTCAATCTACAATATGTTTATATCTACTATTCAATGCAATAAAAATAAATGCTCTCAAATTTTTTACATTTTATTGGTACAAATTTACTTTTATTTATTCTTATTCTTCGTTTGGAATAGATTCATTTTATATAAAAAAAATCTACTTCTAAAAAATGTATATTCTCTATACTTTTTTACTATATAATCTACTTTTATCAAATCTATCATAAACAAATACCTCATAAAATAATATATAATTACGTGTATAAAATATTGTACAATATGTTTACTTACATAAAAAAACTAAAATCATTTCCTCAAAACATTACATATTTCTACTTGTCAAAAAAAGATTACATATTTCTTATACTCTATTCGTCTTAATTTGATATGTATATTTTTTATTTTAAATATTTTAAAATATAGATACATTTTTATTGTATTTATTATTAATAAAATTACAAATTTATCCGTATTTAATTTTTATTTTAACTAATTTATTAATTAAAAATATAATTAATCAAATAGTATAAATAAAAAATTATATAAAATTAAATAATTTAAACTATTATTTTTTAATTTACGTAAAATTTAATTAGTGTCTATTAAATTAAGAAGAAAAAAATATAATATTTAAAAAAAACATTTTCTTGAGCAGAACAAGTGAAGGTGGTTGGAGAGAGAACCGGCAATAATGTCATTTCCAACGGCATGGAAGTAAGCAGTAATAGTAGTCGTACAGTTACTACTTTTCAAAAAACAGCATTCAAATGGGCCCCACCGCAGATGTCCTTTCCAGATTTCGTGACACACTCTCATCACAAAAATCGTTTAGCAACAAACCGGCTTCATCGCCGTCCACGTGTGCGGCGGAGGTCGACCCGCACGTGTAACCTCCCCGAAAAGCATCGTCAAGCAGGACGACGACGAGAAGGGTTTCTTGCGAAGGAACGCAACGCATGCACGTTTCGACGTTACGACAAATAAAAACAAACAGTGGGAGAGAGAGAGAGAGAGAGAGAGAGTGAGTGGTTGGAACAGAAAGGAAATGCTTTTGAAGGATTAAAAAGAAAAAGGAAGCTCAAAGTTCATGCATGTGGAGATCTGGATTTCACTATGAACGGTCTAGCGTACGTGTGCTTGTAACGATTCCTTTTATGTGGTTTTTAGAACTGTTTGTTTTGAATTTAACTTAAAAAATGTAGATCCGTTCTATATCGTCTTTAAGATTTTTAACAAATACTATAATGCATTTCAACTGTACGTCAATTCAACCCACACTCATAAATTCAAACTATGTGACATAATTAGATTAGTTTTTTTTTATAAATATTCAACCAATTATCAATTAAACTTCAACTAGACCTAAAAACTAGTGTTAGTTTTGCACTTAGCTTCACATATTTAGTATATAAATTTCATTATGGTACAAACCTATTTAAATATTTCAACTAAAATATAGAATTTCCATCGGTTAATCCATGTACATCTCAGAATAAATGAAGACTAATTACACGAACATGAATCTAAGTATTAAAACGTGCGTAACACTTGAATATTTCATGATTTACGTACCCCAGTTATAATTTACGGTTATGACATTCATCATGTAAAATCCGACGCAAAAACAAAAAGAAAACTATTTCAATGTATTCGCAATTACAAAAATCGATCTCTGCTTTTCGGAAAAGTTTCTAAATTAATTAGGGAGGCAATATGTTGCTCCTGAAGCTGTTTATTGGGTTTGGTTAATTTTAATTTTCTACGGTTCAATTTAGTTTTGCCAGATTTTGGGGCTCTGTTACATAGATTTGGGGCAATGAAAACGAGATCCTCTTTTAAATACTGTGAAATGATGGTATTTTGGTTGTGGGTTTGTCCTTTATTATGTTTTTGGTATCTGTGGCCTTTTCATTACCTCTTCTTTAGAGGGAAATGATGAGACTCTTGTCCTCTGAAAGTAACAACCTAATTTCCCCCAGTATCTTCAACCCATATTCACAAAAAAAACTTTTAGTAAATTATATATATAAAAAGATTTAAGCTCACAATTTAATTTAAAAAAATTAAAGAACATTGAATATTGATTTTTTTTGATAAGCTGAATATTGAAAATTATGTAGTACTTCAAGTAGCGTAGAGGTTTTGTTTAATAGTTTTGAAGTACAGTAATAAAGTATACAATTTGTTTATGTTTTCGTGGAAGATATAAAATCGAAAAAAGTAAGTGTTCTACTTCTTTAATTTTTCTTAAAAAAATTGAACAGAAGGTACTTAACAAGTTTTTTGGATACTTAGTTTGCTTAAAAATATTTCTAGAGAAATTACTCCAAAGTCTTTGAGGTTTGATAGAATATCCATTAGGTTTCATTTTTTTTAAAACACCTCATTTGATTTTTATTCTCATCTTCACCAGTTAAATTTATTGTCTTGAGATTTATATAAGAGAGATATTTCATTTTTAAGGAATAGCCAGAATTTTGAAAATTTTCATGTAGAAAACGGTAGTTAAATGGATATGCCAAATGTAGGATTAGAGGCATCGCCTAGCTCATTTGACCTTGTAGTGTCATACTCTCACATTATCTAAGAGTTGATATCAATAATCGCTTATAAGCATTTTTTTTCTCAAATTACTGAGGTGTCTTTTCAAAGATAAAATCGTGAAGATCCATAAACTCAAAATGGACAATACCTTAGTGAATAGACTTAACGTGTGATCGTTGAGAGATATAGTGCACAACAATTGGTGCGGTATGTGGGAACTCAAACAAAAAGCGTTGAGTTAAAGTTGTGTTCTCAAACCCTTTGGCTTTGACTTGAGGCTATTGTAGTGTTATACTCTCATATTGTCTAAAAGTCGAGACCAAGAGTTGCACCATGAGAGACCATGAACACAGAGCAGGCAATACCTCAGTAGATGAATTTAGTATGTGATCGTCGAAAAACATGGTCTACAACTGACCTAAATGATGCCAAGTTTAAAATGAAATTGTAATTATTCAACAATATCCTAACAAACTTTAAAATTTGAAAAAGTGTACTTTCAGGAGAAAATATTCTTGAATGTAACATTCAAATTTCCCGAAACAAACTTGACGTGAGAAGTTGGTGAATATCATAAATGAGGTGCCAAGTTTATGTGGCTTTTGTTTTGCCAAATAAAGAATAAATGAGATATGCGTGTGATAGAAGAGGATGATGAGAGTAACAAGCAGCAAACAATGTCCTGTATTTTTGTTTAAAAAAAAGAAACAAAAAGAAGAAATGAGTGCATTATTGAGGAAACAAATGCTTTTGTTGTCTCCTAGAAGGGCTTCAATAATCTCTTCAACAGTCAAACAAGCAAAAACCCATCATCATCTTTCAACCGACTAGAATAAAAACCTCTTCCAAAAACAAATCCTCATTTCTCTAACCCAAAAACTCAATAGCTATCCCAAATTACGAGTTTTTGTTTGAGGTAGATCACGGATGTTTGTTTAAAACAAATTTTGTAAAAATAAATTGTATAATAAAAAAAATAAAGAGAGCAGATATCTTTTTAAGAACAAATTGTCTTTATATGTACAAACTACGAGTTTAATAAAATACAAATTTTTTTACCAACTCTTATAACTTATTTAAAAAAAAGCTATTATAACTCTCGAGGAATGAAAATATACATCATAAAACATGTTGTATGCTCAAAAAGAAAAAAAAACTTTTCTCTCTTTGTTATTTCCTATTTTATTGCTTCTTTTCAAGTGAGTTTTTGGATTATGTGATTCAGCTAAAATAGCTTTCTTATGTAACTTTAATTATTTCTTTTATTCCTTTTGTTTTTCGGATTATTTTTATATTATTATTTTATATGATTGAATTAAAAAAATTCAAAGAGAAACCAAAAATCATTTGTCCTTTGGGGAAAAAAATTATTTGTCTCTTTTTTGTGGTTAATAGCAGGAAATATTGTTGTGTTATTTGCCAAGAATCCAAAATCAAGTATAAGTGTTACTGTTAAAATGCCTTATAAAGTGTTTTGGATAAGTCATTTTATTTGCTCTTAACTAAAAAAATGGAACTCTCAACCTATTACTTCTAAAGTTAATTTTAATACTAATTAGCTATAAACACAATGATAATTCCTTATAAAATTGTACAAATTTTATTTTAAATATCAATTGTAAAGAGTGAATTATTTTTTTTTTATCACAACTAGAAAGTAAGGAATCCAAAATTTTGGTACAATCAAATAAAATTAGAAAAACATATTATTCTTGAAAAATACATCAAAAAGTGTAACTTCAAGTCTCATAAATAAATATGAAACATTTGAAGGGGGTGTTCGGTCCTGCGGTTTTCAGGCCCTAGGGTTTTAAAAAAATGACAGAACAGCTGCAGAGGTGAACAACAAGCATCCACTTTGAGGGAGAGAAAAGAAAGGGAGAGGAGAATAGAGGGAAAGGGACCAGCCTGCCACCACACGTCCACACCACGGTCCTTTCATCCGTTCCGACGTCCTTCCACCACAGAATCACCGCTGGCGAGGTCGTAGTTATTTTTGGTAAGTTGTGTTCTAATGTTCTCTCTTTCTTTAAGTTTAATTGATTTTTAGGGTTTGAATTTGATGAAGTATTGATGTTGATTGGTTACTGAATGATTGTTGCGATAATTTATATTAAAATAGTTATTGAGGGTTGTATTTTAGGGTTTGAATTTAATGATGTTGATTGTTTAATTTATTTGAATTGAATAATTTATGACTAGAAACATGGAGAAATTTATTGTATGAAATAAAAAGCCACCAATTTATTATATATAAATGGTGCCCGTGAATTTTTTATATGGTCGTCACTAATTTGAAGGATGCGAAATTTCAATAAATTTGCACATTTGATAATTTGACTAACTAGGCACATTAATTTTGTCAAGTACTACATTTTAAATGACTCAAACCAAATGAAATCTATAAAAAAAAAATTGAAGAAAAATCTATAATTTTTTTTAAGTCAGGCTTTCAAGTTGTTCAAATTTTCTCAATGTACAGTATCTCATTTAAAATTTCCCCAGCTTTACTTTTGGAATGATTGTACCACTTTAATGTAATGTGCCTTTCAATTGCCCTTTTATCCTTCTTTTTCGGTAAAGCCTTGATCAAAATCCTTGTCTTTTGTATTTTATTTCCCAATTATTTGGCAAAAATCGAATGATTATTGAGCTATTCTAGTTTCCCACTCTCCTATATTCGTATATTATTTGAAAGTTTGTATGATGAAATACATTTCTACTTTTTGATGAAGAACAAAAACAGTAAGAATTAAAAATGTATTAAAGCATGTGAATATAGGATCCAGAGACATGTTTGCTAATTCGAAAAGGACATCTTAATTATCTTTAGTTTTGTATGTGCTCAATCAATGGAAAGTTAAAAAACTTTTTAATCGAACAAACTAATCAATAACATTAAAAATACTTCTAAGTATGTGTTAAGAATCTTAAGAGTAGATTATGCAAAGAAACTTTTGTCCACTATGGGGTCTCACAATAAAGAAATTGAGATCATCTTCTGTAACACGATTTTTCATTCCTATGGTCGAGTTTTGCACACATGGTAAGAACATGTATTACGTATTCTTTCCTTCCCTTGAACAAGCGCATTTTTAGAATGATAAGTTAACACCATACAGAGACTTTGGCTATAATGCACCTAAGCATTCTATCTTAGGCTACCTTCCACTCGGACTACCTTCGGTTTTAAGATAGAACGTGCTAAGTCTATCCAAACACTTAGCATAGATTCCATAGTATTCTAACATGGATCCACCATCCATGACATACATTATGAATTAACCATCTGTCTTCATCCTACAACTTTTGCAAAACGGCATCCTTGATTATGAACACACTCTCGCATTTATAAAAAAATGTTCAAAATCTGCCTTCTCTTGGCATTTGGCAAACAAATTGTCAAACCCAAGGTAAACACCCGTGTGAGTAGGTTACTTCTCTGTCCAACATGTTCTAATCACAAAGACAGTAAATGTTTTACTAAAAAAACATTAACATTCATGTATTGCTTCATGTGTCAACAAATTACATGTTTCATATGACACACCAACATCAAGGAGTACATCCCGTTTGATAGGCTTTTAGAAGCAGATCTACATTCACAAACCACTTAGGACCTAATGAACTTTGAGTTCACCATTCCCTTATGCAACTATATATTTTATCAAAAGCAATACTTGATTTCGATTTTCTTATCTCTATTATGCATCTCTTGATCCTTGAGAAATTGACCATTATGGTCACTGTAGACTATCATTGGTTCTTTTGAGGCAGCTAGTTCTAAAGGGTACTCAATCACATCGTGTCAACGAAAGTGAATTGTTGCGATTAACAACAATTTTTTTTGGTATCCAATTAAGTTCTTCTGCTACGCTTATTGGGATAAGTTCTTGATCCTCTATTTGATTATCTATTAATTAATTTATTATTTATCCTTAATTGGATATGTTCATGAAAGTTGAAAATGATGTAAACATATAGCATGCCATTTATTTAGATTAGCTTATAGTGTTCTGATCTAGATCAACCAAAATTCAAATCGAATTCTCTTTGTTATTATAAACAAAATAAAAAGAAACCAACCTCAAATTTACCTAGAAAAATATAAAACAATGTCAAGGACTTTTTTCTCAATGTGAAAAATATAAACTATTGTTACTTTGACTATTGTTACTACCTGTATCAACAATAGTCACCGTAACGGACAAGCCAAAAACAACTTTTGTTTATTATGTAGATCCAAAACCAATCACTTTTTTTTTTTGAAATTAGATAACTCAATTGATAAACACTTAAATTTAAATTAAAAAATTTTAATTTTAAATTTTAAAAATATATATTTTTTTTATGATTATTATAGAGATTAATTTCTCTTTTGTGAGGTCAATAATAAATAAATATAATTTTTTTAAAAAAAAAATCACTTTTTTAGTTTAAAAAATAAATGAAACAAGCAATTCATAAATAAAGCCATGAAAATACATAGAGAAGAGACCAGACTAATAATAAATAAATATAAAATTTTTTTTAAAAAATAACTTTTTTGGTTTAAGAAATAAATGAAACAAGCAATTCATAAATGAAACCATGAAAATACATGGAGAGGAGACCAAGATATAAATAATGCTTCTCAACAAATTAATCTCACATAAGTTTGACTTTAAAAAATTGTTTTTTAAAGAATATTAAAATTATATATTATTATTTTAAAATAAATGTTTTATATATATAAGAGAGGAGGAGAGACAAATAAAGACAGGTGGTGGTGATTGTTCAGACTTTTTTTTTTAAATTTCCGTTTTGATTTGAAAGGCACAGGGAAAAAAAAAAGAAAATCGTTTGGGAAAGGGCCAAACAGATTCTGGTTTTCTCCAAAGCCCAAAAAACGCCAAAAAAGAAAAGCAAACAAAGCCAAACACGAACACCAATGCACACACACCCACACCACCACTACTATGTTTTTTATACCCCTCCCTTCCCCCCTCCCCACACGGCCACACGCTCTTCACCCACACGAGCGTTTCTCGATTTCCATGCAAACCTCTCTCTCCTTTCCTCTATAAACATGTTTCTCTGAGACACTTGTTCCATTCCCAAATTAAGCAACCTCGTTTTGCTTTGACGGAGGGCAGAGAGAGGGCTTGAAGTGAGAATCTTTGTGGGTTTTCAGTTTCTTTGTTCTCAAACAGAGTTTTTCTCATAAGGGTTGTGTTGAAATTGCAAAAAGATTGGATTTTTAAACTTGGGTTTGTGAGGCATTGTGGAGTGGAGATTCATTTTGGTGTTGTTGGGCTCTGCTCTGTTCTGTTCTGTTTTTGTGTGTTGTTTGATTTTGTTTCTTGGACTCAAAATGAGTACTTTACTGAACCACCATCACCACCTCCTGAAGAGTGGCACTAATAGAGCTAATGGGTATCAAGGCTTGAACTTTTTGCCTCCCCCCACCTCTCAGCACCCTCTCTCTAACTCTCTTCCTCTCATGGGTCATTTCAAAGATGTTGAAACCAAAAACCCTGTGATGGGTTATCAGATTTTGGGTCACCCAGTTGATATCAGGGGAGCTAAGAGGCTTAATGATAGTAGCAACGATAATAACAATAATGGGGGTTTTTGGTTTCAAAGCAACAACTTTGATCATGATGAGACAGAGGAGCTTATTAAAAGCTCTGCTCATGTTGGTAGAAATGGTCACACCAAGCTTTGTGCAAGAGGTCATTGGAGACCAGCTGAAGATGCCAAGCTTAAAGAGCTTGTTGCTCAATATGGTCCTCAAAATTGGAACTTGATTGCCGAGAACCTTGAAGGAAGATCAGGTAAACCTCTCTCAATTAAAAATGCAGAACTAATTTGAATTAAGAAAGGAAAAAATATTGCTCATTCTTGCACTAAAGACTCGGTCTTTAGGCTTGATTTTTATTTGTGGGTCACTTTGTTGCGTGTGGTTTCTAGGCAAAAGTTGCAGACTGAGATGGTTCAACCAGTTGGATCCAAGAATCAACAGAAGGGCTTTCACAGAAGAGGAAGAAGAGAGATTATTA
>CAODLS011730788.1:0-14549 GCA_948243855.1 Flueggea neowawraea | reverse complement strand
GCTAATGAACCTGAAGAATGACAAAGTTCCATCTTGACTGCATGTTAGCAGCACAGGGCCTCGAGCCAAGAGAGAGAAGCTACGGTACTGCACTGTTGTTATTGAAGATTTGCTCCTCCCACTGCCCCTCTGGCGATGAGCACGAGACAGAGCACCTGTGCGTGACTCCATGCTTACAGAGTATATAGATCCCTGAATTTCATGGTTCTTAAGCCAACTTTGATATTAACGTGGCGGTTATTATGAAATAGAGAAAGTTACCTGCGCATCCCCACAGAAAAGGAGCTGACCAGTGTGGTCATGGTCCATAGAGGTGACCTTATCATCAAACATCGCTTTATTGATTATTCTGCCCGTGCTGAAATTGACTACCTGGTCCATTGAAGAGCGAACCAATTAAATGGAATTAATTACAGTGAATTATAGGCAAAGTTCAAATTATCTCACATTCTTCCCCATAAAATAACCAAATATGAGGTTTTCAAATTGATCGAGGATGGCCCATTTACGTGGTTCATCAATTGTATTGGATAAATTTATTTAAATCAAAAAATGAATATATAAGAAGATACAGGAAATTGTTGTGATTGCTATGATGTGACAAAGATAAGCAGTAGTTACTTACAGTGATTTCTTTGTTTGCATTTCCAACTGAAAGGAAATTGTTATTAACCTACATCAAACAAAATAAAGGAGAAGCCATAGTTTTTAGTGGGAAATCACACCACTGTATATGTGCTTATGATCAGTAAATTAGCGAAGACAACATTTCCATAGATTGAATTGTACGATTTGTTAAACTTCGAAACATACTTACAGGGTGAAAACGAATACAAAATTGCTCAGAGACTCCATATATAACTCGAATGCAAAGACCTTTTGATAATTCCCATACTCTCACAGTTTTATCCAATGACGATGATGCGATGTACTGGTTGTTGGATGTGAAGTCAAAATCTGAAAATTTTTACAGTTAGGAATATGGCAAACGCAACAAAAAAAACACTATAAAATAAAAGACGTTAGATTACTTCAAGCACGTGAATTAAGAAAACATCAACATGTGATTCAATAATTATGGGGTTGATGAGAAACTAATGCAAACAAGGTAAAAGATTTGACATTTACCATTTTGTTCTCTAGCCAAAATATTGACGTTTTGCAGTCAAAACATGCTTTTTGCAACATTTGATCCAGCATTATGACTTTTATTAAACCATTGAAAGATGTTAAATGCCAGGATAGGAATTAAATGCAGTAAGTCAAGATTGTACTCCTAATGCTTCAAACAACCTTATATATTTATATATATATTTTTTTTTTTGTGCATTTGTGATTGCACTTCACTCTTGGCTCAACAGATTATGGCAGCACAACATGTGAAACAACCGGTGTCTTCAGCAAGAAATATCTGCATGTTTCTTAGTCATGAACCAAAAAAGGACTAGAATATATTGACCAGAAAAACTCAAGTTTAATAAAAAAAAGAAAGACCACAGAAACAATACCAGTTAACCAAACCTGTGACATCTTTTGAATGACCCTTTAATTGAGTGGTAACAGACGGTGGATCAGAAACAGTGCACACAGTAATTGTTCCATCTGACGCGCCATATGCAAGAAGATCAGAGCTCATGTGCCCGAATTTCAAAACCGTTACTGTATATAACAAGTACCAATTTGCTCATTTTTCAGAAAAATAAATTAACTTCTCGTGCTAAGAAGAATATCAAAATGAATCATATGAATACTTCAAGAGGCGTACCAGAATATTTGCATTGATAAAAAATGCAATGCATTCCTACAAAAGAATATGCAGGTTCAACCCCTCGACGACGTGGAAGATCACTGTTGCTTGCATTTGAGCTGAAACTTGCTCTGTGATTTGAAGATGGATTGCCACTTTGCAGGTCCTGCAACACATTGAAGGTATAGCTACAATGTTATTGCCATATTATCAATTTCAGTTAAAGTGCAATTCCATATAATTTAACAAAGATGAATTGACATACTCTGCTAGAACTCCAGCTCTCCACTTCAAACAAATGGGAGAGTGAACTTGTAGAGGAAGCAATCGCCCACTGATGTATCAACCAGTAAATTACCCTGATGTCAGAATTGTATAAACATAAATTTAAAACAGCACTTGTGATAAGAACGTGCATCATGATAAATATTTCTCATAATCTACAAGGAAACAAAAGAAGAGAATAATACTACTTTGTAAACTTTGTGAAAGCCCTGGTGAAAAGGAAAACAGAATGAACAACTCTCTTACCACACATGTGGTTCAAAATAAACCATATATGATGAATATGCACCCAAGTTTGAGGTTAGAAGAAAAAAAAAACTAAACCTTAGATAATATTTTCTCAAAAAAATCCTCTACAGTGACTCTGGGACTACCGAAGGAGAACACTAGCCTGTAAATACCATCTATGCAAGAAACAAGATCCAAATGCAGCATCTATTGGGAAAACAGAACTTAGAGAAAGAGAAGGATGACTCTACATCTATCACTGGAACATTTGAGCTAGAACACAAAATTACTATGACCATAAATGGGAAAGTATGCAATGCACCATGTAAGAGATAACTGATTCAACAACTTCCATTCACCACTAAAGTTTGCCAAGTTTTAGAAGCGAATAAAAGAGGCAAAAGCAGTATTCAGATCTTATAATAAATCCATGAAACTTGCAGAACAACGACACAAAGTCTTAACAACCTGTTTCCTGGAGTACTTTGATGGCTTGGTACTTGCAAACTTTCCCAGTTCTGTGGCCTGCGAATGAAATTACGATAACTAACATACCTTTTCCATTGCATCTCCAATCCTTCAAACCAAAACACATGTTAATCAATTGTATAAACTTTCACAGAGCAGATGCAGGGTATCCAACAAAAATAACAACCACAGAAATGACAATTAGACTAAAATTCAACCATATAGTCATGCTGATAGATAACTATCCAATCAATACTGTAAGAATCTAGTTCAACAAGCATCACATGCAATTTAACAAAATGATTCACTTCCTTAAGCTAAAATCAAAACATAATTAATCTTCATTTCCAATCACCAAACAGACAAACTAACAAAACAAAAAATTTATCAAGCCTAGAATGCTCTACACAATATCAATTCCAATTGAATTTCTTAACTGTTTGATGTTCTCATCAGCATCACTTAAAGTTTGTTACAACTCCTACACATCGGATCTCTAGGCTAAAACTCAGACAACATTATCTACTCAACAAATTAACTACTTCAAAGACCAAAATAGCACTTGCATAATGCACTTGCAAACATAATTCTGCAGTATCAATGTTTCTCAATTCTTGATCAAAGCTCTGATAAATAGAACTACATATTTTTCAACATATTCAAATTTTTGTAGCTTTTCAAAGTCAAACTGGAAACGCTGAATCAGTTCTCAAGCACCGATTCTCTGAATAAAACACAATTCACAAGATTGATCCTCAAGCTAAACAATGAAGAAGCCCTAAAACTAAGCTGTATCAATCCAAAAACGGGTAGATCCATCCATAAAAACGCTTAATTCAATTCGCCACCGAATAACAAGAAGAGAACGAGAATCGGCTTTGCGGTAGAGGAGGAGGCGGCGAATTCCGACGTAAATGGGATCGGAATCAGCGGTTGCTGGCTGAAGCAAGCAACTGAACAACTCTGGATCTACATTCTTGTTCTTCTCCACGTCCTCCTCTTGCTTATTGTCTTCAATGGAGATGTTGTTGCTTTTGTGGATTGTCTCGTGCTCAGCCATTTCGTGAAGTAGCAATCTGATGTTTCATCAGATACCGTTGGATTTGAAATGGCACATAATTTTATTCGGTGAGACTTGAGAGGGATGAATCAGTGGTAGAGGTGGTTATTGTGTTTGTGTATGTGATGCATTGGTTGACCTTTCTGAAAAAATTGGGGAAGACTGTAAAATGATACAAAATTTGGCGGGAATTTTGTAAAAAAATTATTGATTTGATCCGTGAAAAAATATTATAAATTCTCGTGAAATTAAATGTAAGTAAATTCAATTTCTATCAAAAGTTCTTTTTTCATATGAATTTGACAGAATCTACTCTGAACAAATTTATTGACAGAGACTAATCTATGATTATAAATGCAATTAATCACTTTAAACTAATCTCGAAACTAGTAATGATTTTATACTTTAATATGTATTAAAGCGCAAAAGTTTGTTTCCTTTATTATTAATAAGTCTTTTTGCAAACATCTACGCTGAGTTTACTTATTAGAGTCGAGATAAATCATAAATAAGATCACTTGTAACTAAGTCGGCAAACAATTGGATGACTCTTTCTATTAAAAAAGACAAAAGTTTGAATGCCAAAAAATGTATTAATTCCAAAATAATTGTGAGTTTATTAAGAGATCGTTTGATTAAAAAAATGAAATGTGTTGGAATCAGAATTGATTAGGTTGAAAATAAGAACGATTATTTAGTTGGTTTGGTACAGATCAGAATTTGATTATGGTATAAAGAAAAAAGTAAACAGAAGGGATCAGAGGAGGCACTGGCCAAATAAAGAACGAAAGGAAGATTAATTTTGATTGTAGTTGATTTGTATTATATTAGGATTATTTCACTTGAAAATGATTAATAAGAAAGATTTCGTGGGATCATATCATGATCCAAAACTTGTTGAATCATAAACTGGATGCCAGTATCTATTGAAGAACCACATCATGTCAGCTTCCACAGCATATCCATCTTGTGCCAACTGTAATATGCATGAGTTCTGTTCTTGATATCGAATATGGCATGCCCGAAACTGGCTTCGCGATACGCAGAGTATCCTGGCTGTGGCTCTGTCATGCTGCAGGATCCAACGACACATAAAAGAGTGACTAAACTATACAGATGACTAATCAAATCAAGAACCTGAGTAATATTACTTGTAAGCCAAGCCTTCGATGTTTCCTCCATCGCCAATGGTGATGTAAACAGGTGCAGATTGATCACTTACTGGTGTGCACTTCCCATTGATGATGTTGTACGCAACGTTTGATACGCGTTCCTATACAGGATTAGGGCATTAATTGTTTCTGTTCTTCCAACAAGAAGTATTTCGGGCTAACCATCGGACCAATACATTGTCGATTGACAATGGAGAAATTTGATAAAGCGAATGAAGAAAAGTTGAAACTTTTGAATTGAATGTGACAAAGGGTGGTGAGAGGAATGCTTACGGATCGTTCATACGCTTGAACATGACCAGCAAACACAACATCAACTTTGTACTGAACAAACCAAGGTTCGAACATTACTCTCATTGACTCTCCTTCCATGTAATGATAGTTGTAGCTGTTGTACCATGGAGAATGCATAAGAACAATCAGCCATGGTGTCTCGTTCCTGTTAACTTTCGGTAGCTCTTCTTTAAGCCATTGATACTGGGGAGTGTATGTACCTGAAGCATGACTTATCTACTTAATACATGCAACTGCATAGATTGGGTGTAATTACACTACGATTAGGCCTTATGCCTATGCATTAGTACTTAGTTGCGACAGTTAATTCATGAATAGTGAGCAAAAACATTTTCTTGATTAAACTAAAAGAAGCATGAAACACAACCTTACCATATGCAGAATATGAAGCCAAGACAATTATATATGCCGAGCCTTTCTTGATTGAGTACCAGAAAGGAGAAGTACTTCCTGATGCTCTATAAGGCACATGAACCGGTGTGTTTAAGGCTTGAAAGGTTTTGTCTCTCCCTTCAACCAAGAAAATACATCTGTTCCAGGCAAGGGCGACACAGAGTATTCTTGAAAATAATCATAGAACAAGTTACCTAACATCAAGTTCCGAAAGAATTGAACATATCAATCTTCAATAGAAAGTCGCAATACAAGATGCTTACGAATTCTGGAGCAAAATCAAGTTCATGATTTCCTGCGGTCCATATCCAGGGCTGATAAGCAGCACTTCGCTCTACAAACCTGCCCCATGTATCCCACCTCACATTGTCATGATACGGGTAGCGGTCTGCATAGGAGAGGTCTCCAACATATAATACAGTTTTCCACTTTCGTGGGTTCATCTCGTAGTGAGTAACCGTTCTGTTTGAATCAAATTGGCCAAAATCTCCTGCAAAACAGATAATGCCTAGCTGATGAGGACGCATATACAAGTAAACCAGACAAACAAACTGCAGTAGAGTTTCAGCTTTACATACAACTGAACAATCATGTTGCTTATTGGAAATCAACAGCAGACTTTAATCTATAATTGCTAACAGAAACTGCTTACAACAATGTGGCTAATTCATGTCGAGTAATGTCCAAATTTGATCAAATAAGAACTTCAAATATAGAGACCTATCAAACCAAAAGTGTACGGAACATCAGGGCCAGTTGGAGGAGGAGTGATGAACCAGAACTGCCGTGTAGTGTGGCCGAGTCCAACTACATAATAGTGTTTGGTGTTGAACTGCCTTGAAATAAAACAGAACAGAACAAACATCACAACTCGGA
Organism: Flueggea neowawraea; assembly: GCA_948243855.1. Lineage (NCBI taxonomy): Eukaryota > Viridiplantae > Streptophyta > Magnoliopsida > Malpighiales > Phyllanthaceae > Flueggea > Flueggea neowawraea. The sequence goes on along the minus strand of CAODLS011730788.1, from coordinate 8,026 downwards.
ACTGCAATTGATCATTTCAGTTAAGAATCCACATTTCTAATTTCAAACAAGTAATGGAGTGATATATACAGCAGAAAAGAAAATCAGGCTTCTATAAGACATAATGTAAAAAATTACCTCTAGTTTTCTAATGACTCAGTGATGAATATATCCAGAGGTGTAATTAAAGAACTTGTAAGTATAAACTTTTCCTTCAGCTTTCTTCTTTAGCTTGCTATTTTTACTCCAGTAAAGCACAGTGTTTGAACCCGGTTCGTCCTGAGTCACCCATGACACTATCACTGCCTTCCCTTCATAATCTCCTTGTGTTATATGAACCTTTACTCAAAAGCAATCAGTACATTAAATCAAACAAATATTAAAGACTTGGCACCAAAAAATTTTAAAAAAATTTCTCGTTGAAATATGCAGATTCTGACTCACTTTAGCATTGTGAGCCGAATTTCAGATTTTGATCCTATACTTGTTTTTCTTATTGATTAAGCCGTAGCTTCAGCAACAATAAGAAATATAAGACTCGGACTCTAGACCTCAGGAATTAACATTAACAATACATTGCATAGAATAATCTCTAAACTTGTAGTCAAGTAATATTAAGGTCAAGCTCCGAGTACAGGTGAAGGACTTGAATCCTACCAATGGATTGTGGCTCAGTAAGTTCAATTGGCACAGGAGTTAACTTTACTAGAAATAAAATGACTTATCAAAGAAAAAGGACTCAAATTACTAAACCAACATAACACATAGTAGTATTCCATTCTTGGAAGTTCAAGAAAGGAGACTATATAATAACAAGGGGGAGAGAAGAAAGGAACCTGCTGAGGCGCATTGTAGCCAGAAGGAACTCTGCAAACATCACTGTCAAGAGGCATGTCAACACTTCTCTCAACCTTCCTAACAAAGCTACTGGTTTTGCCTCCATTGCACACAACAGCCAAGTTCAGAACCAGACCAAGAACAACAAAAAAAACCCAAGAAGAAGAAGAAGAAGCCATCATCATCTTCAGCTCTATAAGTCTCAGATCTTCAGATTTAAACATGCATCAACATGATGCTCATAGAGTTGTAAGGTCGTATAGTTTAGGTGATAATGCGTCTGAGAAACATAATAAATGAGGGTATTGTAGCATTCTTGATTTGTGCTATGTGAAAACAGTGTAAGACAAAGAAGATTATATTGTTGTTTACGAGGACAATAATAGAGAAATAAAGTCAAGTCTTAGTCACGGACAGCTTTTTCCTTCCATAGATGTAACATCATTATAATGATGGATTTAACAAAAACGATGATTCATTGACTGATGTTAAAACACATCCGTTTTTAGCTCTCAATTATTCCGAGTTTTCAGAAAGCTTCAATCTTTTCCGAAATTTGAAGTGTTTCAATAAACATGAACAACACTTTTTGCAGTCAACACTGTAATATAGAATCCCCTAATTAGCAGTCAACTTGGTAGAATAAGGTAGTTTCTGCATTAATCAAAAAGAACTGTTAATCCCAATTCAGTGAAAACTTAATGACAAGTAGGAAGTGATGACTGATGAGTATTCTTTGAGAACAATATGCTAAAGATCAATTTTATCCCAAAATAAGAAACAGCAAAGTATTTGAACTATTATTATGAAATTTCAAAACACTCTCACTTCTATTCACCTCTTTTCTCTCCTCTCCTGCATGTTCCAGAGAAGTCGAGAGCAGAGAGCTAATCTCTTCCAAGGTTTGAGCAACAAACGTGTCTGTTTCTGTGCGTGTTTTTTAAATGGAGAAATTTACCAATTGGTTCCATGTGTTATGGAATCCATAAAAATCTTATTCTAATCGGTTCAAATTGTCACTCCCTCCCTACACCGACTCTCTCTTTTAGCTGAACCCTCTTGAAGCTGCCGCCATCTGTTGCTTATCTGCATGTTCAATTACTCTTCTGATTCCATATATATATAGAATGAATCACTATGCGCTGTTCCCTACTTAGAGGAAGACTACCCTATCCCTACTTCTTCCAAGAAATCTGCCATGCAAGTCTTTCTTTTCTTTTCTTCTGTTTCTGTTCTTTTTTCCTTTCCTTTATTAGGTATTGAGAGCTAACGCGTTTCTGGGTCCTACAGGAATGAGGACGATATTATCGAGCTCGTGTGGGAAAACGACCAGGTAGTTTCGCAGAGCGAATCACAAAGATCTCCCAAGGAATCTGCTCTTCCTAAATACGACGCCGCTCTGGTCAATCATCATCAGCAGCAGCAGCAACAGCAGATACAGCAGAATCTGTTTATGCAAGAGGATGAGATGGCTTCTTGGCTTCATTACCCTCTTCTCGACACGAATTTTGGCAATGATTTCCGCGCGGATTTCCTTTACCCCCCTTCCTCCGCCGCTTGTCTCATCTCTGCCACCACCTCTGCTCCGTTCGCTGCGGTGGCGAGTACCAGTATACTAAGATGACAACATGCGAGATGACCGTGACGCCATCTTCTGGTGGTGCCAGCGCTTATGATCGAAAGAGGAAGAAAAGTCAAGGAGCCAGAGCGTCACACCAAGGTTAGCATAGCAGAGTTGTAATTAATTAGACTAACTACTGAACTAACTAACTAACTAACTAACTAACGGTATAAACGGAAGATTTAGTTTGTTTGGGTGGTCTGGCTATCGTGCGCTGGGTGGTGGTTGTTGCTAAAACGCCAACACTGTTTTTGTGTTTATTTTGAATCTCTGTTCGTTATGTACTTCTAAGAGTTGTTGCTAAACAAGAAACGAAACTTAACTCAAACCTAAAGTTTTTCTTAATAAAATTTAACAAAACAAAAATTAAAAATATTTAAATGATAAAAATAAATAAAAAAGATAATAAAATAAATGATTAAAAAAGAAAGAAAAAAATAAGAAAACATAAGGAGATTAAATAAAAAAATTATATGGAAAAAAAAGAAAACAAAAGGAACATATGGGTGGTTGATTTCATTATACTCTCTCTAATAAGAGAGTATAATGACCCTCCCTAATAGGAGAGTATAATGAAATGGTACTTATAACCTCCCACTATTGATGTCTTGATGGGACAAAATGGTTCGGGTGCAAGTGGGTACGAAGTGGACAACACGGGGTCGTTCTTTCTCAAAACAGCTAGATACACCTTAAGAATATTCATATCTTATTTTCTTTTATATTTGTTTCTGAAAAAATCTTGGTTCATTGCTCTAATTTTGTGATTACATTTGTAATTTTACATCATTTTATCTTAATTGTGTGCATAAGTAGGTGGAGTTATTTATAATAAATATATCACTTGCTATTGACAAGATGATAAACTTTTTTTTTTATTCGAAATTAAACTTTCGACATTTTAGTGATGAAATGACTATTAGTTTGTTGGACAGGCTAATTCATTCTATTTACTTGCAACGGAAATCAAAGTACGTATCTATTTTTAGTGCTAAAGATAACTCTAGTACTAAATACTAAATGCTTAATTTTGAGTATTAATTAATTGTATACTTTTGTATTTATCATATAGTGTGTTGGTTGCTTTTATTTGGATCTGATATCGTCACTCAGACCCGTAGGATTGAAACAAAAAAAACAGGTGATAGAGAGAGCTGCGTTTAATATTTGAACAATGCTTGAAATTGTAGCAGATAGCAAGTTGATCTTAATACCTCATTTAGTATGATGATTGCTTGTAGGTATCTGTTAATGGAATTAAGAGAAGAGTTGATTACAATGGCCTGCTTTTGCGCAGTGTTATTTGCGTTGTTGTAACTATCATTCACATAATTTACTGTTTTCTCCTGTTATTGTCAAAGGAAGCTGAACTTGAATCTGCGGAAGCCAAGAAACCAGCGCGTGGATCAACGTCAACGAAGAGATCACGCGTTGCAGAAGCTCACAACCAATCAGAAAGGGTATGTGCTTGTTCTGCAAAATTGGAGGAGTTCAATTGTGTTTAATTTGTGCGTCATCTATGACAATGGGTGAAATTATATTCTTGCAGAGATGAGATCGGATAAATCAGAAGATGAGGGCTTTGCAGGAACTCATACCTTGCTGCAACAAAGTTCTCTTCTGCAAAATTTGCATCTGTTTTCTATTTTGCATCTTTGGCTCATATATATTTATGCAACAACTTTTGTTCTCTGCTTCTGTACTTGTATTTCCTGCTTGTTAACAATTCACAGTCGAAACGTCGGATAAAGCTTCTATGTTAGAAGATGCAATTGAGTATCTGAAATCACTTCAGATGCAAATACAGGTACATAATTCCTAGCTTATTCTCAAATAACTCAGTTGAACAGATCAAAAATTATGATGACTGTGTTGTTTGAAATGACGCCAATAAATTTGTCTGTTTTTTCAAAGGTGTTACGTGGTTATGGTATCTGAATCAAGCGTTCATTCTTGATCCATCTTTCTCTTCCTGTTTTGTGTTTTCAGTAACAAATATTCCTCCACAATGTTTGTTTTGGTAAGGGCATGTCTGTGTCGTTCAACCAAATTTACCCATAAATTTGTTGTGAATTCTTTAGTGGAGTCCCATCTGTTGAAATTATTTGCCCTTGAAGGACTATGGAAGCAGTTATGAATGGCTTCCAGATTTGGATTTTCTTGGTAGTAAAGATGTATTGCTAAGTACTCCACAGTTTCAAAAGCCTCGACAAATGAAGCAGGTTTTGACATTATTTTCTAGTTAGCATAATATTCATTGTCAATGCGCTGAGAACTTTCCTTCCCTGAATAAGAAAGACAAATTTCGTTCAGGTCTAAGTTTTGGGAAGAGTAATTATGCTTTGAACAAGAAGGAAAGAACAAAATATAATGTTAATCTACTTGTCGACAGAGTCACACTTGCCTCTCTGTATTCTTTTAATCAAGCCTTCCATTCTAGAGTCCGATGGTTCTAGGATAGTAATGGTCTAAAATCATCTACAGCATCAATTTCTCTTCCCTGAGGTGCAAATTAAATTTCTGACATGATTACTCGATTATTGTAACTATGACACGATATGATTGACACGATTCCTTTTTTTTTTTTTACAAAGATGAGTCCTCTAACTTGCATTTAAGCCACTTCTGGCATGAACAATATCTATTCTTCATACAATCGTGCACAGAAATTGGGTTTGTATTGATTCCTGCAGATTATGTCTACGGGATGCAACATGGTTCCTGTGATGTTTCCCGGTGTCCAACGATACATGCCACCGATGGGGATGGCCATGAATCGTCCAATACTGCCGTATCCCAACTTCCTTACCGGTGCATACTTGCCAACACCACAGGGTGTAGCAGCAGCCGCAGCTCATTTGGGTCCAAGATTTCCGATGCCACCATATCAAATGCCTCCTGTAACTTCTTCTCCTGATACATCCACAACTCCATTATCCTTTGTGTCTAAGTGTTAAAATTTGTTTATGCTATTATATAGTAGAAGTTAGTATTTATCTGAATGACTAAATAGTTATGGATAAGTTGACAAATAATTCCAAATTTGACTCGATGAATCTAATATGTATATCCATAGGCTTAACCATAATCGTAACGGTTCAATTGCAACCAGCCCTTGCTTTGAAAATGTATTAATTGGAATAGTGTTGAAATAGATTTCAGTACCAATGAGTTACAATCCCATTGGTAAAGCTGATAATGATGGATTTAACAAAAAAGAGGATTCATTGACTACTGTTGAAATATATAAAATTTTAACTTTAAAATTTTCGGAGCTTACAAAAGTTTCAATTTTTTTCCCCGAATTTGAACTTTCAACAATCAATTAATATGAATTCTGAAGCCTGGATAACGCTTTTTCTAGTCAATACTACAAGTTAGTATCCCCTGATTAGCGATGAACTTGTTTATATTAAGGTAGTTTCTGCATTGATCAACAATAATTTGAACTGCTAATCCAAATCTGTTTCGGAGATTATGGTGACATGCAGAGAACATAATTTGGATCATATTTTTTAGAAAGAAAACAGGAAGAAACTGTTTGTACTCACAAGGCAACCGTGTATGAATTTTGATGAAATAAACAAACACATAGCAAAAGGGCAACATTAACAAGAAAAATCTGTAAGAGAAGAATTGGTGATTCAGGTTGTTTACTTCCATCAAGTTGTATGAAGTTACATTTTCTCTAAGAAATGATCATGATTCAGCACTCGTAGAATCATCTACCGGATGCCAGTATCGATTGAAAAACCACATTTCATCAGCTTCAACTGCATATCCATCCTGATTCCGGTGCCAGCTATAGTAGGCATGAGTTTTGTTCTTGATATCGAAAATGGCATGCCCGAAACTGGCCTCGCGGTAGGCTGAATAAGATGGTTGTGGCTCTGTCATGCTGCATTGCAGAAAAGAAAATAAAACTCAAGCCAAGAAATATGAGATTAAACTAGATTTAAGTACGGAGTGATCCTTTACTTGGTTGCGAGGCCTTCAAGATTTCCCCCATCACCAATGGTAATGTAAACAGGTGCAGATTGATCACCTATTGGTGTGCATTTTCCATTGACAATGTTATACGCAACATTCGATATTCGTTCCTAAGGAGACAACACATGTAAATGTCATCCATAAACATAATTCACAGCACAAAATGTAAAGTTTCCGACCAAATTTTACCAAGAACCAAATACTTACAGATCGTTCGTAGGCATGGACATGACCGGCAAAGACAACATCAACCTTGTACTGGACGAACCATGGCTCGAACATTACTCTCATGGTCTCTCCTTCCATGTAATGGTAGTTATAGCTGTTGTACCATGGAGAATGCATAAGAACAATCAGCCATGGTGTCTCACTCCTGTTAACTTTCGGCAGCTCCTGTTCAAGCCATTTGTACTGGGGAGTGTACTTGCCTGAAGCAACGATTACATCAAAGAATCATTAACCGAGTATTATGACAGAGGAAAACTAGCATTGGTTTGTCAAAATATCTGAAAGAAACATATGTTCTTACCATATGCAGAATATGAAGCCAAGACAATTATATATGCAGAACCTCTTTTGATTGAGTACCAGAATGGGGAAGTACTTCCTGATGCTCTATAAGGCACATGGTACCGGTGTGTATAAGGCTTGAAAGGCCTAGTTTCGCCCTGCACGAAAATTGATTTCGGTATAATTAATCTAGCATTGTTTTGCAAAAGTAACGAACATATAATTACTCTTAATTGGATCAAAAACTGAGAGATTAGATAGCTAACAATTTCTGGAGCAAAATCAATCTCATGATTTCCTGCAGTCCATATCCAAGGTTGATAAGCAGTGCTTCGCTCTACGAATCTTCCCCATGTATCCCATCTCACGTTGTCATGATTCGAGTAGTTGTCAGCGTACGAAAGATCTCCAACAAACAACACTGTTTGTCCCTTTTGTGGATTCATTTCATAGTGAGTAAGTGTAATATTTGAATCAAAACTTTGGCCAAGATCTCCTGCAAATAATGCCTCGCGAATGAGGATATGCAAGCGAAAAATAATTTTGAATACCTGACTACAGGTTCCAAGAAAATGCAGAGCAGAAGCATTTTATGAAAATGAAATTCAAAACCTTCTCAGCAGAAGCAAACTTGAAAATACATTTGAACCATTCTACCAGTAAATTAAGTGTTCACATACCTATCAGACCGAAAGTGTATGGAACATCAGGGCCAACTGCAGGAGGAGTTACAAACCAGAACTGCAGCGGCGAATGATCAAGTCCAACTACATAATAATACTTTGTGTTGAACTGTAAAAACAAACCAAACAACATCGATTACTAAAAATAAACCCCCCAATTCAGATTCCTATTTGTCAACAACTGATAAATTAACAGAGTAGTTATGGAGAATATTCAAAATTTACCTCCAAGTGTCTAATGATACAGTGATGAATGTATCCAGAGGTGTAATTGTAAAATTTGTAGGTGTAAACTTTGCCTTCAGCCTTCTTCTTTATCTTGCTATTTTCACTCCAGTAAAGCACTGAATTCGATCCGGGTTCGTCCTGAGTTACCCAAGACACTATAACTCCCTTCCCTTCATGA
>CAODLS011730700.1:0-31999 GCA_948243855.1 Flueggea neowawraea | reverse complement strand
TGCTTGTTTGTGTTAGGTTGAGTGGTTGATTGTAGATTGATGAAATTTGTGTGTGTTCGTTTGTGGTAGATTAACTGACCGAGTCGGTGGCAGATACATTATGCTTGAATCACCGTTTCGATGATCTGATTGTCATTCTTCAGGCAGGAGATCTGTCATCATACGCTATTTGGACTTCAACAATCGACTTTGGTAATAAAAGATTACATGCATTTGAAAGGACACAAGTATAGAAACCTCCATGTAATATAGCTACTTTTTGTAATTTCTTCCGATTCAGTATTCATATTTTACTGAATTTTGGCAGAGTAAAACATTCCTTTGACATGATACTTTCAGGATCTACCATGCCATGAGCACATAATATGGGGCATAGCAGAAGATAAGTCGTACAATTAAATTCCAGATTTTATTGCAGAGATGAATAATTCCTGTTTATCATGATTGTTCCAACGGACAAATATGTATTGGAATTGGAGGCTAGGACTGGTTTGCAGGTGCTTTTTGGATCATGACCTGGTTTCCAAGTGCTGTGTAGTGTTGGGGTGTGCATATGCAAACATGAAACTGTGTCACAAGTTGTACAATTAGGATCACCATACTTCTTGCAATCGTTGTTACTGTTGCATTTGATCAATGCCATTTCTGCTGCTTCTCCTGGCACATTTGATTTTATCACACTTTCACCTAGCAATAGCGTTAAAAAAAAAAAAAAAAAAAAGAAGTCAGTCTCCAAAACTCATGGAAAACATACACTCAAACTCATTGAAATTCTGCCATTCAATATGTAAAAATCACTCAAAAAAGCTATATAATTTAGTACTAGTAAAGAAAAACGCTTCATCTTAAAGAAAAAGAGAAGTGTGTGTGAAGGAGTTTTACTTGCAAGAAGCAAAAGCAAGATGGCAAGAAAGTATAATTTGTTTGAAGCAACCACGTCTTAATTTGGAGCTTTTTTTTCTTGACTATGGAGGTAGTGTTTGATACTGATACAGAAATACAGCAGTGTTTGACAGTATTTATAGGAACATTAAGAAATTTAAATGGGAAATACAGAAAATATTGAGCAAAGAGTTGCATTATTTTGTTTCTTAGCATCTATGACGGTTAAATTGATGCATTTTTTTACTCTTTCGTACATTTAGCAAGCATGAATCATATACCTTCCACTAATACCTTCCTATTTTAATGTTGAAAATATGCTTGTCTGTATTTTATTTATTAATTTGTTACACTAAGAATATTTTTAAATTAAATTAGTGATATCTGAGTGAATTTTGTTTTGATCTTACCTTCGTCGCTCATCTTATTTTGAAGCTTTTATGTGTATACATGTTCGAATTATTCCAAACTAGATTCAACTTTATCACTCGTCCTTTTTTAAAGGGTTTACAGTTCATTTTATCGGAACTCCAGCACTAAAAAATCGTAAATAAAAATAACTTATCAAAGAAAGACTTTGTTATCTTTTGCAGATAAGTGATTATTGGGCTTGTTCAGTTTTTTTTTTTAAATTACGATCTGGTTGCAATATTGATCTTGAAAGTGCCAAAATTCATTCATAAAATGACAATTATACCCCTGGTTGGAGATGACCCAATTGCTGGGTACCTCGCCCTGCGGAAGGACAAAAAGGAAAATTGGGTCATTCTGGTCCCAGTTAAGCAAGATAAAGAATTAATTATGTCATGTATCTAAATTAAGAGCGTTGGCGGTGGTGGGACTGCTCGTACGACGGCGGCGCTATGGTCATTTGAAGGTCGATGGTGGGGGCTGAAACCCTAGCATGCAGTTGCACTGTTGTAGAAGTGCTACTGTTTTTTTTTTAAATTTACGTAAATGTCATTTTTTAAAAAAAAAATAAGAAAATATTTTTTATTTATTTTTAATGTGAAAAAACACTTTAATTGTGTTTGTCAAATTTTATTAATTTTTTACGGAGTGAATTTTTTAAATTGTATTCATTTTTTATAAGGACAGATATATTTGAAGACATGAAAATACATTTTAGAGACTTATAAATATATTTAGAGACTAAAAAATTATATAAAAATTAAAATTTGGATACATTTAAATATTATAAAAATTATAAAAAATTAATATTAAGATACAGTTAGTTACTATAAAAAAATTGTAGAAAATTGAGATTTGTATGTATTTTGAAAATTCTCAAAAAATTCTAAAAATTATATTAAAAATTGTCATTTGAAGGCATTTAATTTAAAAATTATTAAATTAAAAATTTATTAAAGTGAATTTTATATAAAAAATTGTGATTTCGAAACATTTGAATATGTTTGAATACATTTAGATACTATTTAATACATTCTAAAAGATCAAATTTTATTTTTCTTTGGAATTTATCTTTTTTACTAAAAAATTAATATCTCACAAAAATATTACGAAATTCTTAGCAATTAAAAATATGACATTTTTATAAGATGTTTTTTCTTTTTGTTAACATGTGTTTAGCACATAGCCAAAAATTAAATTCTAAACTTTAATTTGGTATAAATGTTAAATTTTCTACAATATAAAATAAGAGCAAGGACTATAGCTGAGGTTTTTGCACTGGCTCGAAAAATGAATGAGGCCATGGTTGCAGAGAACGGGTTGATCTCTCAACAAAGCCAAATGATTTCATAAAGTCGCCTTCTTCAACCTTTCGCAAGCAAACAAACCCCAAAGCTAAATCCTTCAATGGCGCTCTAAATCTCTCTGCTTCACTCCATGCTTTTCTTTTCTTTTCTTTTCTTTTCTTTGCGTCCCTGAGGTTTGCCTAATCATGCAACGAGGCTATGATGATATATCTTCAATTCGAGCAGTGCCCGATCAGGCTTTGGGCGAAGATGTAACCCGTTTCATGGCGGGGCGACCCGGATTACCAGCAAAGATCGGACCTTTTCTCTTCTTTGGTTTGTGTTTTATCCGGTTGTTGCAGCCATGGCGTCGTGTTTCTTCCCCATTTTGCCTGATGAACGGATCTGAGCCTCCTCCAATATCCTACATCCAACAATTTATCTGCTAAAAAAAGCTCCTTTTTTTAACTTAACTTAGATCAACCTTTTTTTTTTATAATTTCAAGCCAGTTTTCATTTCTACGGTTTCGCCTCTGTTTTTGCAGACATATGAAACACTCCTCCATAGAAAGGTACAATCTTTGTGGTTTTCTATTTCTTTTTTTGTGGCATTGGATACTGAACTGAACTTTTCATAAAAATAAGTGTTGTTTATGATGGAAACCTACTCGTTTTGGATTAATTAATTAGGTGGTGCCATTAATCATTAAGAAGATAACACAGTGATCAGATTAAATTGAGTAAATGTAGTAATAACTGATTAATTTTAATTTAATAAATTGAAAAACACTTGTCTTTTTTCTCTTAATCACAATGTTTAGGTCTGGCTTAAGTTACAGTGGGTTAAGAAGCTCACTTTTTATTTAATCAAGGAAGTGTTGTGTAGCTAGAAGGGGCGTGTGTATGACACACGTACAAACTAAGCTAAGCGGTGCCCAACCACGGTACTTGTGTTGCTTAATTTCTCTGGTTGGTTTAATTCAATATGTGAATCTGAGCCTTTCTCTTATTTCCTCTGTTGATAAATGCAAATTTAGTACTTTATATTAGTTCTATCACTCTATTTGTTATGTTATAGAGCTTGTTTGGGAGAGGAATTTAGGGGAGGAGTGTGTCCTGTTGGTGGGATATTGAGGAAATTATGTGGTGTATGGTATAAAGTTAAAATGTTTGCACATACATGATCAAATAGTTAGAATGAGGCTTTTCTCTCGTTGAGTTGGTGGGTTTCTAAGGGTGGTTGATCCCTCTTTGATTGTTAGTGAAGCCGATGGGTTTCAGTATATTTGAGCAACAACACATGTAGCCAACTGGTGAACATGAGTTCCCTCCTGAACTTATAGCCAACAGGCAGTTCATGAATGCATTTTTGCCTCCCCTGAACTTGTTTTTCTGGGAAACATTTAATTTTATTCTTTTCAGATTACTCCCTCGACTTCATGAACTGCTTTTCATCTTGTTCTTCACCGGCTATGATGATTCACTTGAATTATGATGGCTTAATACATCATTTACTCCCCTAACTTGCAAGCTTTCTTCTAGTGACACCCTAAACTTTTCAAGTGCCCTGAACTGTGATGCTTCTTCACAGGCTATGATGCTCTTTATGATTTACTCTCGATGGCTACTTTTTTCATTTCCTCATTATTTCCATTCCTTTGGAGGTATTTGCGTAAAAATCCCTTTAAGGAACCCGTAGATTACCTTGCAGGGCAACCTGGAGGATTCTGTGAAGGAATAAGAGTATGTTTTTGTTCTTTCAACACCTTCTTTCTTGCTTCACAGGACTCCTTAAATATCATAAATTCATTCATGTTTTTTGCAAGAGTCTGAAATTGGAAAAGGCATATGAGATACTATGGGAATGTTGGAAGTTGGGATAAGCCTGATGTTGTCACGTATACTACTATAATACACGGTATAACACATGATTTTTTCAAATCTGAACCTATTTTTTTGGGATGCACGGAGTATTTTGTTTTATTTTCCTCTATGTTAGTTCTATGACTCTGTGTTATGGAGCTTATTTGTTTGAGGAATTTGGGATAGTATGTTTTGTTGGTAAGGGTATTGAGGAAATTATGCGGTGTAATGTGCAAAGTGAATATTTCCATATATGTGAGCTAATAGTTAAAGAAGAGGCTTTGCTCTCAGAGTGCATATTTTAGCATGGCCTATTGATGAAAGTGGCTCATTCTTGTGTTTGTTCTCCAGAGTGCATATTTTAGCAGAGGGAGTTGCACTTGTGCCTCTCAAGTTGGTGTAGCATACACAGGAATTCCAGATCCTGCCAATACTGAACACTATGTGGTTTCTCTAAATGCATGACCAGTCTTGCAAAAGTGAGTCTCACAACCTCGTTAATCCAAAGTTTTGGTTACAAAAATTGAACTAATGTTTTAAACTTTCTTTCTGTTTCATCAGAGAAATGGCAGATGGGTTTCTTCTCCATAAAGTTAACTTTCTGCAGATGATATCCGACTCAAAATTACCATTGAAGTATATTGTGATTTTGGTTTCTATGGAAAGCAACAATCCAGTAGTCCAAAAAGTTGTAATCTTGTTTTAATAAATTTTTGGGTTTTCTATTAAAAAAAAAAACATTCTGCAGATGATATCCTCCTGCTTAAAAAGTTGCAATCTTTGTGGCCTTTCAAAAATTGTATTTGTTTTATTTGTTTAAGAATCTTGTTTTGAACAAATATTTGGGTTTAGCTTTTGACAACATTGGCATTTGGATACTGAACTGAGTTTTACATGAAAATAAGTGTTATATTTTATCGTGGAAACCAAAAAATTTTGGATTAATTAACTATTTAAACCCATTAGTCGATTAAGATAACACAGTGACTTCAGGTTGATTGATTGGAGTAATGCAGATTAGTTTTAATATAGTGAAGTAAACATTCATGGTGGTTTAGTTTAGTTTAGTTATTTTACTGCATTACCCCCACCCTTCCCTCTATTTAGGCAGATCAACAACGGTAACTTTTAACCATGGTTGAGTTTGGTTGTTTTACTGCATTATTCTCCACTCTTCCCCATATTTACCACCGCCACCACGTTTTGATGACCAAACCGTCCTTCCCACACACGAAAGATGAGGACAAACACGGAAACAAAATTAATGATTTCTCCGCAATTTGTACATGCGATACCTTTCCTGGCAAGAGCCAGTTGCTTCGGCAACTCACCTTTCTACTCTTCAAGAGAAAAATAGGGAAACAAATTAAGAAGAAAAAAGAACGGGTTTTTGCCCTCAGAGAGAGTGGAGCGGTTCTCCTAGGGTTGTTGCCTCCACTCTCTCTGAACGGTTGCGAACTCGATGACTTAACCGCCACTCTTTTACATTATTACTCTCAGGAGCCCTTTCTTATGGTTCTTTGTTTGGAAAGCTTTTCAGATTAGTACTTCAACTTCTGATTTGCTTCGCTTTGCTTTCTGCTGCTTTACAGGCTATGATGAGTCACTTGCATTCACATGCAAATCTCCGGCTTTAAGGAAGATGAAATTACACAGTATGCCACTTTTAACTATTTATTTATTATTTCAATTTTTTGGAGGTTGTTGTGTTAAAATCCCCTTAAGGAACTCGGAGAGACACGGCAGGGCAATCTGGAGAGTTCTGTGAAGGGAATAGTTTATGTGCCTGTCCTTTCAACACCTTTTTGCTTGCTTTACAAAACTCTTCTCTTGCAGCAATGGCACTGCAGTAGTTCCTTAATTTGTCTGTTTGGTTTATTGAAATTGTGAATCTGAGGCTTCGCTTGTTTTTTTTGGTGCTGAATGCAAATTTGACCCTATTAATTTGGGACGAAGAGAATACTTTACTTTACTTTATTCCTCCAAGATAGTTCTATAACTCTGTTATAGAGCTTATTTGGAAGAGTCACATTCTGTGTTGGTATGATGAGGAAATTACATGATGTATCGTAATCTTGAAAATATTTGCCAATACTTGAGCAAATAGTTAAAGAATGAGGCTTTGCTCTCAGAGAGATGGTGGTTTTCTGAGAGTGGTTGACTCCTCTCTGATTGTTAGTGGAGCCGATGATTTCAGTGTACTTTGAGCAACAACACTCGAGACATTTTGCATGCATTGATCTCTGGACTATTAAGCAATTGTGCCTTTGTTTGGAAGCGTAGCGTAGCGTTCTGTGTTGGTATGATATATATTTGCCAATACTTGAGCAAATAGTTAAAGAATGAGGTTTTGCTCTCAGAGAGACAGCGAGTTTCTGAGGTGGTTGACTCCTCTCTGATTGTTAGTGGAGCCAATGATTTCACAGTGTAATTTGTGCAACAACAGTTGAGGCTTTTTACGTGCAATGATCTCTGGACCGTTAAGCAATTGTGCCTTTGTTTGGAAGCGTAGTATTCTGTTGTTGGTAAAAAAATAAAATATATATATATATATATATATTCTGTCTTGGTATGATATATATTTGCCAATACTTGAGCAAATAGTTAAAGAATGAGGTTTTTGGTATCAGAGAGACAGCGAGTTTCTGAGGTGGTTGACTCCTCTCCGATTGTTAGTGGAGCCAATGATTTCACAGTGTATTTTGTGCAACAACATTTGAGGCTTTTTACGTGCAATGATCTCTGGACCATTAAGCAATTGTGCCTTTGTTTGGAAGCGTAGTATTCTGTGTTGGTAAATATATATATATATATTCTGTGTTGGTAAATATATATTTGTCAATACTTGAGCAAATAGTTAAAGAATGGGGCTTTGCTTTCAGAGAGATAGCGAGTTTCTGAGGTGGTTGACTCCTCTCTGATTGTTAGTGTAGCTAATGATTTCACAGTGTGTTTTGTGCAACAGCATTTGAGGCTTTTTACGTGCATTGATCTCTGGACCATTAAGCAATTGTGCCTTTGTTTGGAAGCGTAGTATTCGGTGTTGGTACCTAGATATTTGCCTATACTTGAGCAAATGGTTAAGGAATGAGGCTTTGCTCTCACAGAGACGGTGGATTTCTGAGGGTGGTTGATTCCTCTCTAATTGTTAGTGAAGCGATTATTTCACAGTGTATTTTGAGCACCCTTGGGGCTTTTTACATACATGATTTCTGGACTATTAAGCAATTGTGCCTTTGTTCACGTCCTTAAGAGCATCACCAACAATGGTCTTTGGTCTTAATACATCTACAATCCTCTGTACTTGGGGCCAACTGATGATTGACATCCCCAACTTTGCAAATGTTGTTTTACCCCCCTGAACTTTTTTATTGCAACATATCACCAAACTTTTGTGACCGCAAGTAAAATTAACTGATGCCATTAGTTTAAGAATGAGGCTTTGCACTTAGAGAGATGGTATGGTTCTTTAAGGGTGATTGCCTCCTCTCTTTGAATGGCTGCAAAGCCGATGATTTTTGCAGATACTTAAAGAACCAACAGCCCTGTGCTTGCATGCATCTTTTTTTATATATATACCCGCACACAGAGAGATTGTGGAATCTTTTGAAGTTGCTAAAGCGCACTGGATTATCTTAATCATTATGTGCAGCATCTCAACAATCAACTTCCCTTATTTCTTATGAATTACTTTCACATATAATACAAGGCATCAAGGAAACTGGAGATGAGATGGCATGGAAACTTGGAAACTTCTATGAAGGGAGTTGTTTATGCAGTTGTAATGCCTGGAAACTGTTGTCTTTATTTTTTTGACAAGTCATTTTATTTTATCCCACCGAGGATTGGAACGTGGGTCTTTATTGCTTTCTAGTACTTGATGCATTAAGGCTTAATTGCTTGTTTCTATGTCATCCTTCACAGAAATCTGTTATGAAGCCACGATATTCTCTGTGCTCCTTATTTTTGTCAGGCTGGCTATAAATGTGAATCTGAGCCGTACTTATTTCTGTTTATTTCCTTCGGGAGCTGAAGTACAAAAAAGATTTAAGCTAAATTTTATTTATTAGTTGAAGAATAAAGCTTTGCTCTTAGAAAGATACTGAGTTTCTGAGGGTGGTTGGCCCTCTTTGATTGCTAGTGGAGCCAATGATTTGCAGTTCATTTATATTGTGTTATGAGCATGTCCAACCATACTTCTTATAACACTCCCTATTATATAGGTGATTTACAGTCTACTTTTGCAGATCTTTCAACAGTCCCTATTATATAGATGATTTGCAGTCTATTTTTGCAGATCTTTAAAGACAAGTTTGTAGTAGTTAAAGAATGAGTCTTTGCTCTCATAGATGGAAGGTTTTGCTCTTTGATTGTTAGTGGAGCCGATGATTTCTTAGTCTATTTGTGCAACGACCCTTAAGGGCATCTCCAATAATTCTCTTTATAATACTCTTGAAGGCTTTTTAAATACATTAACCCATGGGCTTTTAAGCAATTGTGCCTTTGTTTGCTTCCTTATAAATGGAATTGAGTGCAATCTAAGCTGTGAAGATCTACTTGCATTCACATACAATGATTGGCTCAAGGGATAGGAAGTTCTGTGAAGGAATTAAAGTTGGGGGAAAATTTGCTCTTTATCCCTCATTTACTGTCTCTACCTTATCCTTCATTCACTGCCTCTGTAAGAGAGTGGAATGGTTCTTGATGGGCTGTTGATTAAGCTCTCTCTGAATGGCTATGAAGACGATGACATTGCCCTTACTTGTTTACATTACTGTCAACAGCCCTTTCTGTTGCCACTTGCCAGGAAGCTTGGATTGACACTAAACTTGCTAATCTTTTCAGATTGGTCCTACCACTTTCGATCTGCTTTGCTTTGCAATCTGCTTCTTCACAGGCTATGATGATTTACTTGCATTCACATGCAAATGTCAGGCTTTGAGGAAGATGAAATTAAACAGTATGCCACTTTTTGGAGGAGGTTGTGGTTAAAATCCCTTTAAGGAACTTGGAGATAACCTGGCATGGCGATCTGGAGAGTTCTATAAAGGCAATGGAAATGTATGTGCCTGTCTTTTCAACACCTTCTTCTTTTTTACAAAGCTCTTTGTTGCAGCCATGCTATTATGGTAATTGGTAGTTCCTTAATTTGTCAGTTTGGTTTATTGAAATTGTGAATCTGAGGCTTCGCTTGTTTCTTCTGGTGATAAATGCAAATTGACCCTAGCAATTTGGGTGTACTTTACTTCGTTCCTCAAAGTTAGTTCTATGACTCTGTGTTGTAGAGCTGTTTGGAAGAGGAGCATTATGTGCTTGATATTGAGGAAATTACATGGTGGACCGTAAACCTTGAAAATTTTTGCCAAAACGCAAATAGTTAAAGAATGAGGCTTTGGTGTGCTTTGCTATCAGAGAGAGAGTGGGTTTCTGAGGTGGTTGATTTCTCTCAGATTTTTAGTGGAGCCGATGACTTTGCAGTGTATTTTGAGCAACAACCCTTGGGGCTTTTTACTTGCATTGATATCTGGACTATTAAGCAATTGTGCCTTTGTTTGCATCCTTAAGAGCATCCCCAACAATGTTCTTTAGGCTTAATACTTTTACAACCCCCTGAACAAGTTTATTTCTTCAACTATTTTTATAAGTCATTTTATTTGCTCCCAACTTTGTGACCACGAGTAAAATTAACCCTGAACATGTTTATTTCTTCAACTATTTTTATAAGTCATTTTATTTGATCCCAACTTTGTGACCATGAGTAAAATTAACCCTCAAACTGATCTCATTGGTTTAAGAATGAGGCTTTGCTCTCAGAGAGATGGTATGGCTCTTGAAGGGTGGTTGCCTCACTCTCTGAATGGCTGCGAAGCCGATGATTTTGCTCTTCTCAATGAACCAACAGCCCTGTAGATGCATGTATGATGTATCTGATCATATATACATGTATCTTTTGGGGAATGTTCAATGCTACTAAGGCACGCTGGATTTTCTTAATCATTATCAACAGTACAGGACCATCAACGTTCCTTATTGCTCAGAGACTCTAATGATTTATTTTCACATAGAGTACTACCATTAAGGAAACTGGAGATGAGATGGCATAGCAACTTGAAAATTTATGTGAAGGGGCCAGTTTATGTTGCCTCCCCTCTCTGAATGGCTGCACTTCTGGAGATGAGATCCATACTTGATGCATTAAGGTTTTGTTGCTTGTCTCTTTGTCATCCTTCTCAGAGATCCGCTGTTGCAGCCATGATATTGTATCCTTATTTTTGTCATGCCGATTATAAATGTGAATCTGAGCCTTTCGTTTCTTTTTGTGTTTGATAAGTCAAAAGGATGGAAAAATGCAGCTGAGTTTCCAGTGGATACAACAGTACCTTTCCTCTCTCGGAGAAATGGTATGGTTCTCTAAGGGTGGTGCCTTTCCTCTCTCAGAGAGATGGTATGGTTCTCCAAGGGTGGTCCAAAATGGCTGCAGGGCCAATGATTTTCCAGTTACCTTTTGCGTTACAGTAAAAGGATGATATGCCTGCACCAATGGAAAGAATCAATCACTTTGGGTAGAGGCGAGGCTAATCATGCAACACGGCTACGATGATATATAGAAGATGAGTGTCCAATCAGTCATTGGGCAAGCGACAGTTTCATGGCAGGGTGACCCGTATTGCCAGTGAAGATCAATTGTTTTTCTTTTTTGATTTCTGTTTCTCCTGGAATTCAGTCGTTGTAAGCAAGGTGTCGTGTTTATCCTCTATTTTGCCTGATATATGGATCTGAACCTCGTCCAATCTTCCGCATTCACCAATTTTGCTATCTAAAAGGGGTTTTTTTTTTCTGTTGATTTCATGTCGATGTTCATTTCTTGTAGTTTCATCTCTGTTATTGCAGGCACATCAAACACCTCTGCATAGAAACTTGCAATCTTTGCTCCAATTATAATACTTGTTTTGTTTGTTTAAATCTTTAATGAATTTTTTGTTTTGTTTGTTTAAATCTTCAATGAATTTTTGGGTTAGGCATCTGACAACATTAACATTTGATACTGAACTCAGCTTTACATGAAAGGAAGTGTTATGTTTTATCATGGAAACAAACTATTTTTGGATAATTAACTATTTGGTGGTATTGATCAAATAAGATATCACAATGACATCAGATTAGATTAAGTAAATGGACTAATAACAGATCACTTTTACTTTAATTAATGTAAAAGCTCTATTTTTTTCCTAATCACACTGTTTTATTGGTTTTATTTGTTGACCTGAAGGCTAGAACATGCAACCTTGATATTTATTTGAGTTGCAGAGGGCTAAGAAGCTCTGTTTCTTTTGTATGCAGGTGCAAATGATTTTTATTTGAGTTGGTTGGAACAGGGATTGGGGTATCCCCTTCCTCAGTTTTCCTAATTGCTTTCATCCTCTACTGATGTTTCCAATTCCTGACCCGACTCCATGACCAAATAGCTTTCCTATTTCTTCTTTCAAATGGTTTTAAAAACAAGGCCAACTTCATATTCTATGCTTCTTTACCATTCACTGCTCTTCGCCTGAAATTGTCTTTGTTCAATCTCAGGCTGTGACAATTCACATGCATTTAAGGAACCCAGAGATGAGCTGGCAGGGCAATGTGGAGAGTTATGTGAAGGAATAGGTGTGCCTGTAACACCTTGCTTCACAGGCTCTTTTGTTGTAGCCATGGAACCATGTATTTTGTTAAGTCATTTACTCCCACCGAATCGAACTCTCGACTGGAGACGACCCCTATAAGTAATGAGCTACAAGGTTATTGGTGGGCATGGTACCTTGTGGAGCTTATTGGTAGCCATGGTACTGTGTGGTTCCTCTATTTCTCTGATTGGTTTATTCAAAAGTGAATCTGAGCCTTTCATTTGTTAAAGAATGAGGATTTGCTATCAGAGAGACAATGGGTTTCTAAGGGTGGTATTCCTCTCTCTGAATGTTAGCGGAACAGATGATTTCACAATGGATTTTGGGCAACGTGGTGTTCCTCTGTCTGAATGTTAGTGGAACAGATGATTTCACATTGGATTTTGGGCAAAAACACTTTGGGCTGGTTACATCCTGAACTTGTTTTCATTTTCTTGGATTTTGTTTTTAATGGAGAACATTTTTCTCAGGTAAACATTTTCCGCCAAACAAACATAGCCTTGATTTTGTTACTTCTACGTAAGTTAGTCATATAATTCTAATTATTGCTAATACTCAAAAATTGAGGTTTTAACTCCTTGAGAGAATTTCTAATGGCAGTTGATCCCTCTTTGTTCTTAAGTGGAGCTGATGATTTCACATTATATTTGAGCAGCAACCCTTAAAAGGAAGGAAAAAGAACAAATAAATTTGACACACACACACACAAACATACCTTGTCTTCTTTGATTCTTAATATGTTGTCTGCTTGTGAGGCCTCCAAGCAATTTGTGAGGACTGTGATGACTTCTCAGTTTTCATGCTACAGACTTCTCTGATAGAATGCCAGATTCTTGGCAATGCTGCAATTTGTAGTGCACGTGGAATTGTGGATAATTCATAATTTCATTTATGATTGCAGCCATAATGTTCTTCCTTTATCGACAATAAGAGCTGTCACTTAAGATGCACTCATTAGTTTGAGAAGGAGGCTTTGGTCTCAGAGAGGTGAAGTGGTTCTCTAAGGGTAGTTGCCTTCCCTCTCATTGCTGTAGAGCCAATGATTTCACAGTTTCTTATTGTTTTGTTGTGATCAGCCTTTAAAGTATGCATGTGTGTGTGTATGGAGCCTGGCAAACTTTGATTTTGCTTTATTTACGACTAAACTTGGATTCCCTGCAGAGCCTGGCAACTTCTGTGGTTATTTTTTTGATAATTCATTTTATTTGCTCCTACAGGGAATCAAAGTTTGGTTTCTATCGCTTGTTACTTCTTGATGCATTAAGGCTTAATTGCTTTTTTAAGAAATCTATTGTTGCAGCCATAATTACTCTCTGTTCCTTATTTTTGTCTGGCTGATTTAAAATGTGAGTATGAGCCTTCACCAATTTTTTTTTTCTGTCCATTTCTTTGAAAGTTGAAGTACAGAAAAGATAAAAGCTATAAATGTGTTGGTTGAAGAATGAGGCTCTGCTAGTGGTGAGATGTTAAGTTTTTGAGGCTGGTTGACCCTCTCTGATTGCTAGTAGAGCCAATGATTTACAGTATACTTTTAGCAACATTCCATTCACAGAGTGAAAAAGTAACATCAAGGGCTAAATCGTTCCTCATCCCAAACGTTTGGGGCATTTTTGCACCTCATCCCCCGCCCCTTCAAATAATGAGAAAGAGAGAGTGATGATATGCTTGCACAACCACCTTAACTTCAAGCGTCAAGGTAATTCAGAACTACTGCTTTTCTGTTATATGACCTAGTGTTTAGAATATGGTCTTTAGCCCGTGAATTCATATTCCAGTATATTCCTTTTTTGTTAGGTTACCAGGAGAATTGAATGGAAGAGATGTAATAATAATAATAATAATAATAATAATAAAAAACAAAAGTAAAGAAGAAGAACAACGACAACAATAAGAGTAATAGTAGTAGTACAACTACTACTCCTAGTGGATAATTTTTTTTTATTATATCTTTATTTATTTTTTATAATTATAAATATACTCTTATTTGTTTTTTTAATAATTATAAATACATTGATTTATAATTATAGCGGATGAACTTTTTTTAGCGGATTGATTATCATAGTGCCATATAGCGAGTCTTAAAAATCATCTATAAGTAGTTTTGGACCATAATAAAACAAATAACAAATTTATTAAACCATAAGCTCAAATCATCCGCTATGGTTATCGCTACCTTATTATAATAATAATAATAATAATAATAATAATAATAAAACTAGTGTTTATCTAACATATATGTTTTTGTTATGTTACGACCATAACATATAATATAGAAATACTAAAGGATTGATAATTTTAAATTTGGATATATGTGAAACCCTTTACGATGAAAATGCAGTTTAAAAATCATGATGACTTTGATTTTTTAAATAAATATCGAGTTTTGATATTTATTGTAATTTCTGAAAAGATACTCTGTTTTGGGATTTTAATACAATTCCTACAGTAATAATTTTGTCTAGATTTCTGAATACCTTTCTGATATAAATTTTCTATATATATATATATATATATATATATATATTTTTTTTTTTTTTCCGATTTATGATTTTCTTTGATGATCAATAATCGGTTTTTGAACGTCGACATTTCACATATATCCAAGAGTAATTGAAGATTTATGATTTTCTTTGATGATTAATAATCGGTTTTTGAACATCGACATTTCACATAAGCCCAAAGATTGTTATGTATTTATAAAAAAATTCTATTTACTTTTACAAGAGATCTACTAATATGTTTCAACAAAAATATATGTGTTTAACAACTAGAAGAAGTACAAAGATTGTTAAGTATAGTGTTCATCACAATTAAATTAGGTAAAATAAAATTACAATTTTATTAAATTTACACTTGTTTTTTAGACTAATATATATTGTTGATGTAAGAAAGTTTTGCGCTTTAAAAGAATCAAAAATTATAAATGTTTCAATTTTTTTAACCTTTAGCATATTTCTTAACATTTCAAGTATTATAGTTTCATTTATTATTTATTTTTAAATGAATGATCAACTTATTGGCACATCAATTTAGTTAAACTAACTTAGAATGCTTCAACTCAACTAAGTTGACATCAACGACGAAGGGTGGTGATTTCATTTAGTTTGAAAGTGAACCAAATGATACCGAATGCATCTTGTGAAAGAGTTGCTACTTTGATGTAGAAGTTCAAAAATTGTGGTATGGAGTGATTGATTAAATTGCACTATGATGAAAAGGGCAGGCGTGATTGGTGACACCTTTTGCACAGTTGAACATTTTCAGGCAAACATTTGAACATTTTCAAGTACAACGTCACTTTCTCTTTGTCTTTTAGCTTATTGGAGGCCGCCAAGAAAGGTGGGTAGAAAAGTAAGAAACAAATTTGAGGATTGAAGTGAAAGTGATTGGCGAGAACAATCGTGCACGATTTTGCTGTTTGCATGTCTTGTTCTATTTTTTGTTGTTCTAGACAAAACAAATGGTTAGTTATCATTTATTTTGTTTGCTAAATTGAGGATAGATCACTTACAAGTCTCACTCCTAAAGTCGTATCCACTACACTAGCTTCCACATTGCACTTTTGTCTTGTGATTTGTTTAGACTTGAGAGTTATATTGTTTAGTTGAGAATGGTCTTATTAGTTTATAATTGAGTGGTAAATATTTCTTTACAATATATTTTTTAAGGTGGGATTAAGTTCAAAGATGGAACTATTAAGGGACAAGTAGATATTCAAGTACTTATTTTGACCTTATAGGACCTATCTGAGCACTCTTTCGGTGGAACTCCGTCTCAAAGAGAGGAGGAGAAGAGTCTTCTCGAATTTCCAATAGAAAGAGATTTCACTAATTAAAAAACATCTTAGTACTAAAATTTTGACTTTTATGCAATCGGTGACAAATATCTTAAATCAAAAGTTATTAATTCTCATAATTAAAAAACATCCTAATACTAAAATTTTTACTTTTGTGCAACCGGTGAGAAATATTTTAAATCAAAAGCTATTGATTCTCCTGCCAGTTTTCAACTATTTCACAATGCTTATAATTAGCTCAGATTCCATTGTTATGGTGAAATTTCTTAAACTTTTCTCAATTGATCATTCGAGACCATGCACACCCTATGTTTTCACTTTTTTTTTTATCGTTTTTCTTCTCGATTTATCAAATAAACGAATTTTTAAAATGTTGATCTTACAAAAAAATCAGAAAATGTATAGAAAAATGACACCATAGAAAAATTCATTTTTTTATATTTGTTCATCAAGAAATCAAACATTTTTTTTTGAACTTGAGACGAATTTAATAAAATAAAAAATATTTATATTATTTTTTCAAAAGAAATATCAATTGTTAACATCAACCGTTAGAATTAATGATAGAGAAATAAAGGACGCACACAACATTATAAAACAAAAAGATGCAGAGAATCTATGCCCTGCGTACATGAACAATAGAATTTTATTAAATCTATGGTTGTGTCTTTAATCAAAGATTAGTGTATTTATTAATAATCAAAACAAAAAAAAAGTATTAATAAAAAAAACTAAAAAAGTATTGGGCATTATTTTTTTAATTCCATGTCCAGGTAATCTTAATCTTAATCAAGTGATGCGTCATCAAATACATCAACATGACTTTTATGTTCTAAGAAAATAGTTAATATTTATATAGTCACATTGAAGGTTTTAATGGAGTTTGACTCCATATATGGCATAATCTAACAAAATCTTCAATTTGTTCCAAATGTGTCGTATTCACCAGATGTAAACATTTTCTTAAAAATTAAACTAGGAGTACCTTTCCATTTAAGCTGTTTTGAGAATCGTATATTAAAGATTAATATAAATAAACATATTTGTAGTTGATCTAGATAGACTTGTTATCGGTTTGGAAACCACGGTTCTGGTTCAGGAACCGGGATTTCAGTTTTTGGAATGAAATAACCGGAATTAAACCGTGGTTTCCAATGTTTGATTCGGTTCCAGTTCTGCTCGATTTCGGTTTCAGTTTTGACCTGTTCAACTGTTGTTTCGATTCCGTTCCTTTTTTTTGAAATTTTATTTTTAAACAATTATTTTATTCCGTCAATTTTTTTTCAGTTTGTAAATTTTGCTATATTCAATAATTAATTATAATACCAATAATAAATTGTATTCTAAAGATTTTTTTTAATTATTTTCAAATAAATTAATTATTTTACTAGTAATTACATCACATAATTTTTAAAAAAATTAAAAAAAACTCGATAAATTTTATTAACTGTAATGAAATTAAATTAAACTATAGTAAAAAAGTAGAAGAAATTTGAAAAATCTAATTGCAAAAAATAACTTTGAGAAATATAGAAAACATAATTACAATAATAAAATATATAAATAATTAATAAGAGCAATTTAGAGCAAAATAATTTTTGAAAGAGAAGAAATAATGTGAAATTGGTAGGAATAGGGTAAGGATATTTATAGAGTTGGAAAAAAAGGAAAATAGAGGTTCGAATTGCCAGTTCGACAGTTTCTAGAGGAATAGAACTGAAACCTAAACAACAACCCTCTGATTTTGGTCGGTCGGTTCCAATTCTAGTCCGATTCTGATTTTGACTGGTTTAGTTTTGATTCTAGTTCAAATTTTACATGTCTATAAATTACAAAAACAAACAGTAAACTGATTAATTATATGGTTAAAATACAAAATATTTGACATGCCGCTTGTTTTAGTAAAAAGAAACTTTTTAAACGGGTAGTAATCTTAGCTCTCTAGATTAGACCTGCAAATTTCAAATTATTAGAGAGAGAGAGAGAGAGAGGGTAATGTAGAGTTCAGTTGGATAAGAGTGGGTAATTCAGGTCATAAAAAAAAAGAAGAGGAGAAAATAGCAAAAGGAATGGTGGAAAAGAAGATGTTAATGGTGCAAGAGAAGGCCTTAATGGGTAGGAGAGGATGGCAGGAGACTAAGACGTGAAAAAAAAATGAAGGATAAGCAGTATCTAATTAATAAGAGGTGTTCTTAGTTGACGGGAAAGAGAATCGGAATAATTTTTGTCTAAAATAAATATTGAGAATCGGAATCCGATTTTCATTCTCATTCTCATTCCGATTCTGAGACTAAAATTCACAAATAAAATACTGCCAATCATTATTATTTAGACAAAAGTTAATAGTTAATATATTTAGACAAAAGTTTGAATATGAAAACATATTTGTTAAAATAATCATTCCTATTTTATATTTGAAAAAATATTAATACTGCAAATAATTGCTCCTTTTTGTTTTAAAAAAAAAAAGTTGAAACAACCAACTTAAGTAGGATAATCCGATAAGTAATTACTAATTAATTAGTCAATAATTAAAACGGCACACAGAGAGATGCGAGTGAAAGAAGAGGAGAGAATCCAGAAAGGAGAAAGTGCTGACGTGTAAGCCGCCGAGCAAAGTGGACCAAAAGGTCGCTCCCCTTGCTATTTACTTCTCTTCCCTCTTCTCCTCTTCTCTTCCACAGCCTTCAGTTCGCCACCACCACTAACCCACACCTCCCCTCCAAAACGACACCCTCTTCACTCTAGAACGACATCCCATTCCTTTTATAACCTAGAAACCCCTCTCTCTCCCCACTCCGAGGTAATCTCAAATTTGAATTCCTCCTATCCATACGACTTATTCTCCTGTCGTTTTGTTTTGTTTTGTTTGCGATTGAAGTTATGGTTGGGTGTGTTAATTGCAGGCGACATGGTGCTCGTATCTCAGGCAGCTCGTCTCTCATATTATTTTCCGAATGAGATTACGAATTGTAAACTCCGAGTATCGTGGCTCGGAGCTTCGTCGTTGTCGTTCAGTTCAGCGAAGTTGTCGTTTTGTTTGGAAAGTTTGTGTCTTGGAAGGAGAAGGGGTTCCGGAGTGGTTTTTGCCGCGAGTCCTCCTACTGAGGATGCGGTGGTTCTTACAGAACCGTTGACGAAGGAGGATCTTGTTGGTTATCTTGTTTCAGGCTGTAAGCCCAAGGAACAGTGGAGGTAAACTTTGCAATGCTGCAAATTCTGCAAAGAAATCAGAACCCTTTTTTTTTTTGTTTTTGTTGGGATAGATTCGTGAATGAAACTGTTTCTGAATTTTTGCAATGGTGGGTGTGTTAATCTTAGGCGTGTGTTTTCTTACAGAATAGGTACTGAACACGAAAAGTTTGGGTTTGAAATTGCCACTTTGCGTCCTATGAAGTATGAACAGATTGCTGAGTTGCTTTATGGTATTTCTGAGAGATTTGATTGGGATAAAGTAATGGAAGGAGACTACATTATAGGACTCAAACAGGTAAATGGGTTACTATTGTTGTCTTCTTTGCTCATCCACTACAGAACTATGGAATACAAAAAAAGAAGACATAAATACGATCTGTATCTTTGATTTATTTGGTGATTTGTATTGTATGATCCAAGTGAGTGGTGATGCATATTGTTTCTTTCTGTTGTTGTTTCTCAATGTTATCTATTTATGGTGAATGTTAAGAAAATTTTCAGCATTGGAATGCTACTGAAAGAAATTTTGTGTTGACATTTGCCAGGGAAAGCAGAGCATATCACTAGAACCTGGTGGTCAATTTGAACTTAGTGGTGCGCCTCTTGCAACTTTGCATCAAACTTGTGCTGAGGTCAATTCACACCTTTATCAGGTATTGCAAATATGATTATTCTTTCCGAAGCATGCATAAGCATATTTTCTTTCAAATTTTAATGCATACCTTTATTTCTCATTTTGACGATGGTGGTCTTGGAACTTTTCTGTTCAGATGAATTCATTATTAGCTTTATTTTTTTTTGGCCAAGCAATTTATTGGGAAAAAAAATACACCATAATAAGTTCCCAATTTGAATATCTGTTCATTTGTGGAACCAAGATTCTTTCTTTTTGCTTCCATGTTGCTCCATTCTGTCAACCCCTAGAGCACAAAAAAAGTGATGTTCATCTCATAGGGAGGATCGGTTGGTATGAAATTATTGACCTTTTTTGATGATGATATGTTTGTTTTAATTGGGAATCCATTTGGTTTGGAATGGCAGTTTTTCTTTATTATTTTTTTAATATGAAGTATGAAGGGCTTAATGAGGTGCGCACAAAATTATTCATTTTTACATACTGTTTTTTCTCTGTGGTTGTTAGGATGTTTTTCACTTACCAAAATTGTATTAGACCAGACTAGATGTGTTCTATGATCGAGATGATCTCTATTGGGTTATATCATAGTCATATTGTTCATATATAATTTATTCTTATTGATTAAGAATTTTATTTATTTATTTTTTTAAATTTTCTTGTGAGCAACATCTTTGTTATTATAACATTATAACACTCTAACGGTGCATAGAAAAATATGAATGCAGTTCATTTTGCTTAGGTTTTTCTCTAGATTTTGGTCCTATTTAAAGTTTCCTTATGCTAACTAGTAACTTCCTTCAGGTTAAAGCTGTTGCTGAGGAAATGGGAATTGGTTTCCTAGGAATTGGATTCCAGCCCAAATGGGAACGTAAGGACATACCCATTATGCCAAAGGTATACTTTCTTTTTTATACTCAAGTTGGTATTATGTGCACCAACACATAAACGTTGAGGAATAAAGTAATAATTGATGGGGATGGAACTGATGAGGTAGACATACCTCTTGCTTGGAATACTTTGTTCCTTCAATATGAAACCATAATCTAGGTGAAATTCTCATATTACAAAATTCCAAGAGAAGATATTGGGATTGAGAAATGAGATGGCTTATGCCTTATGTCACATTTCTGCTTCATTTCTTTGTTAGTTTTATGTTCCCTGTTTTGGTATTTCCAGTAGGTGAAGGAGGGAGGTTTCTTGTTTGTGCTACCTAATAGTGCATTTTATCTGCACACTGAACACTGTATTCTTTTGGCTGTACCTGACTGTTTGTTAATTTTTGAATCCAAGTTACTCAAAGCTTTGTATTGAGCTGTTGCTGTAACTTTTGTAACAAATGATGCATTCCTTGTTTTCTGTTGGAGACCCTCAGATTTAAGATATTTTATGCTTTGTGGTAGTATGCTGTTACTAAGTTTTTAATCCCACCCCTCTCCTCCAA
This sequence comes from Flueggea neowawraea, assembly GCA_948243855.1. Classification (NCBI taxonomy): domain Eukaryota; kingdom Viridiplantae; phylum Streptophyta; class Magnoliopsida; order Malpighiales; family Phyllanthaceae; genus Flueggea; species Flueggea neowawraea. The sequence continues at coordinate 10,818 of CAODLS011730700.1, read as the reverse complement.
TTCATTTGTGGTTTTGTAAATATGCAATGTTTGTATTTTTGTCTCAGGGAAGGTATGACATCATGAGGAATTACATGCCCAAGGTTGGCTCGCTAGGACTTGATATGATGTTTAGGACGTGCACTGTTCAGGTTAGATTAAATTTTACATGTTCTCTAGCATCCAAGTAGGCGAATTTTGTGTTTCATCTCCCTTTCCTTGACTTTTTCTTCTAATACGGATTTCAATGATCTGTAACCAAATTTTGGTTTCAACAGGTTAACCTGGACTTCAGTTCTGAAGTTGACATGATAAGAAAATTTCGTGCAGGCCTTGCTTTACAGCCAGTGAGAAACTTTTTATGTATTGCGTAAATTCTCTGTATTTTTTTCTGATTTACTGTTGTAACTAGAGAAAATTTGCAGATAGCAACTGCTCTGTTTGCAAATTCACCTTTCACTGATGGAAAGCCAAACGGTTATCTCAGCATGAGAAGGTTCTGCATGTTATCATATAGTTGTTTCCTTAATGTATTTCTTGTTTCTTTTTGCTCTTAATGACTCTTGCTGATCTGATCAGCCATATATGGACCGACACTGATAAAGACCGCACTGGCATGCTCCCCTTTGTTTTTGATGACTCATTTGGGTAAATTTCACTTGTTTAGGTTGCTAACAAGAATTAGTTTTTTTAAAACCTTATTTATATGAAAAATAAATTTCATGGAACTCTTGTGCAGGTTTGAGCAGTACGTAGATTATGCCCTTGATGTACCAATGTATTTTGTTTACCGGAATAAGAAGTATATTGACTGTACTGGAGCAACATTCCGGGTTTCTTTCTGTCCTTAATATTCTTGTAATTTAAAGCTTTCTTCTGTGTTCATACCTTGTTTATTTTATTCTCGTCATTGCTTTCCACTTTCACGAATTAAGATTGTGTTGTTTATGGTTCAATAAATAACCTTTTTTTTAACTTCTGCAGGACTTTTTGGCTGGGAAACTTCCTTGCATTCCTGGCGAATTACCAACACTTAACGATTGGGAAAACCATTTGACTACCATGTTTCCTGAGGTCTGTATTATGTGGATCATGGTTCCATCTACTAAACTATCTTCTGATCCTTATACTTTTCCTGTTTATGTTATGCTTTTACTTGTTTTCTTCAGGTCAGGCTGAAGAGATACTTGGAGATGAGAGGTGCTGATGGAGGGCCGTGGAGGAGGCTGTGTGCTTTGCCAGCATTTTGGGTATTTGGCCTTTTAATATGCTTATGTATAAGCCATCTTTTTCTTTTTAACTCTATTTAGTTGTGCTCATTTGGGTGAACAAGCATTGTAAAGATTAAATAATGAATGTAACACGTAGGATCAATGTATGAAATTTTAATTGATCTTGAGTGCTTTATTTTCTTTTAGTCTTTACCTTTAGTTGCTCATGGTTGTCACACAGTACAGATGCAATATAGGAGAAATATATGTTCTCTCTGACTTGAAAAAGTATGTCGCTACTGCTCTTTAAGAGAAATTAAAATATATTGAATTTTTTTTTTTGAATGTCAGGTGGGTTTGTTATATGATGAAATCTCGCTTCAAAGTGTTCTAGACATGGTAGCTGATTGGACACCTGAAGAAAGACAAATGTTGAGGAATAAGGTAATATCAAGTTATCAACTTTTTACACATGTAGTCTTTTTAAATCTTCAGTCCACAAGTGGTCGGCTCTTTAAGGATTTCAGGAAGTGAAATTTTTTAGTAAGAAGCATCAATGCGTTGTCATCTGTCATTTCAGCTTTGTAGAAATTAATGGCATTTTATGTGTGTGCTGTTGGTCTCGTGTTTAATCCTTTTTACATGGCATTAAAAGAAAAATAAAGCTATTATGGACCAACTGTATTCTGGAAAATGCAAAGATTGATTTTTCCAAATGGAGCAAATCTAACCTTTCTTGGCCTATTTTTGCAACATTACTTTTAACTATTTTATCCAAAGTGAATTCAACTGTGTAGCAATGGAGGGAACTTTCTTTTGATTAGAGAAGGAGTGCGTCCTTTTCCATTATAGTGTACAACAAATTTGAGACTTACTTTACATTTATGTTGTAACCACTAACCAGTAAAGCAACCCTGATTCTAAATTGCATTTAGTAGGTTCCAAAAACAGGGTTAAAGACACCATTTCGTGATGGATTGCTGAGGCATGTTGCTGAAGATGTTTTGAAGTTGGCCAAGGTAATTGAGTACAGAACAAGAATTACTTAAGTCAATTTTCTTAAATTTTTATGCTGTTTCTTCTTTCTAAAAAATTGTCTTCTTCCGCAGGATGGATTGGAAAGAAGGGGCTTTAAGGAAGTTGGGTTCTTGAATGAGGTTGCTGAGGTGGTTAGAACAGGTAAATGCATCTGTTTCCCTCTTTATGTTTCTGTGTTTTAGATTGCATGCGCATTTAGCCAGTTTATAATGCCCATCCATACTTTACTGTACTCCTTAGTGCAACTCTTGGCCTTTATGCTGTCAATGCCTTTTTTGAGTTCTATTAGCAGCATGCAGTTGCTGCTTAAAAGTTCATCTTTGGGTTTTGATGGTCATGATGGTTGGTGATCTTATTACAGGTGTGACGCCGGCTGAAAAGCTTTTGGAGTTGTACAATGGGAAGTGGGGAAAATCTATAGATCCTGTTTTTGAGGAGCTTCTGTACTGAGGTGAATAAGATTCTTGTGGTTCTGTCACTTTTTTTTCCTTCTGTGTAATGCTTTGATTATTTTTAAGGATAAATAAACCTTCTTGTTCCTGTTGTGCACTTCTCACCCAGTTGCCGTGTATCATTTAGTGTAGGTAAATTAATAGGAATAAGTCTGGTCTTATGCATTTCCTCCATCCTCGGCAGGAGGATTTGTTGCTAGTCTAACTTGATGTAAGCAGTTCAAATTTTGAACTTCACAGTTCACAGCTTTTCGGACTTGCAATGCCTTGTCCTGCTATGAAAATTATTTTCCATTTCTAGTTGATGTTTCTGTTGTCCTTCCACTTGTGGAGAAGATTTACACCATTATTAGGTCTTCATTGTGGGGTTTCTGAAATAACTGGTCGTTTCATTTGCATTATCTTGATTCATATGCCTGTATTTGATAGCTGTATAGCAAAACAGTTGGCCTTGTTTACATCTTAAGGCATCAAAAATCATCAATGTGGCTGCCAACAGGTGCATGTGCTCGCCCCTCTTAGCTGGAGGTGATAACCCCACCATTTTTGTTAGCATCTTACTTGGTTCTTATTTATATATCAATTCTTTTCGGTGATAAGATTCACAAGATAAAAAATCATCCTAAAGAAACAAAAAAGAAGAAATATCATGAAGAAGCAAAATCATGTACAAGCTCTCATTATTGCTGTCAAAAAAGTACGGTTGTGACATTGATTTTAGGGAAAATAATTTTCAAATTTTTGAATTATACCTTAATTAGTAATAAATTTTTGTATTTTTAAAATATTATATATATATTTTTGAAGTGAAAAATTAGATTGTATTTAAATTTTTACGTTAATAATTTATTAATATTTCATTAGTATATCATTGGCGAGTCCACTTTTTTTTTAAATAAAATTTTAAAGATAAAAATATCCTTAAAAACCTAAGTCCACTTTTGACATAAGAAATCCAGCAGAAACCGAGGAGAAAGCAAAATGGAAACAAGTCAATTTAGTCTTTCCTTCTTTTTAACCAAAACCCATATCTCAAATTTCTGTTTCTGCGTTTCTGGGTTTTTTAAGATTATTGATAAACATATTCAAAACAAGAATTAGAAGAGAAGGTGATTAAACAAAGATTATAGTAGAAACAATTGAGAGAGTTCTTAGCTTGGAGACTTCAAAAATCTCATTGAGCTTCCTCTCATAAGAAGAGCTCTGCAAACTCCAACCAACTCTTCTTTTTCTCATTTTTTGTAATTAAATTGTAACTTCTAAGCAAAGAGAAACATGAGAATCTGCAAAATCCAAAAATTCTAAGAATGTGTTCAACTTTCTCTCAAACATCTATTCAGTGCAAATCAGTGGAGAAATCCAACCCAAAATCTCAAAAGAATCAACCAAAAACATACAAATCAGTGGAGAAATCAACCTCAAAATCTCAAAACAATCAACCAAGAAACATACAAACAATCGACCCAAAAATTCATTTCGCAAACGGTTCCAGGAGATACAGATCGGCTCCTCTTCGACTTCTCCGATTGGAATCCCTCGGGGCTCCGTTTGGGGTGGTGGGAGTTAGAAAAGTTAGGATTTCGCGTTTTTGGTCTTATGAGGACTGTTAATTGCTTCGTCGGAAGAAGAAGTGTGGTGGTGCTGGGATGAATCAGCTGTCATAGCCATGGAATTAGGGTTCTCTCCACGCACTTGCTTCTTCAACTTCAGCATCCACGGCTCCTCTTCTACAAAGTAGTTGTTCGTCTCGCGCCGCTTCCTGACCTCTCTCATCGGCCCAGTCCCACCAAGATCAAATCGCTCCAGTCCCTAACCCATCTCGATTTGTCTTCAAATTCCCTCAATGGGTTTCTTCCCGAGTTTGAAACCTTAGACAATCCAGTCAGTGAGGGAGATGGAGATTTTAATGGAGGTTTAAGGTAAGTACAGAGTCAAGAGAGAACAGAGAAGGGTGGAAAGGACTGGGATTCATGGGGGAGAGAGAGAGAGAGAGATCGGTAAAGCAAGGTCCTTGAGTTGTCTTACGGTTATTGATCTGCGAACAAGAAAGGCCCTGAAATAGAGAGAGATAGACCAATAGAGGCGGTGGGTGAGGATGAGGAAGAGAGAGGCGATGGGTGAAGGTGAGGAAGAGAGAGGATTGGTGTTTGGTGTCAATCAAGAGAGAGAGCAGATGAGGACGGACTCTGGTTTTCATTTTTAAGGAAGAATAATTAGATTATTTTATTTTTTCGTTTATTTTATCAATTAAAAATAAATTTCAACGACGTTTATGTTATATTAAAAAATATAAAAATTTATCTATTAATTAAATATACCTTCAAAATTTAAAAATTATTTTCCATTGATTTTATGTTTTGAATCTGCTGTTTCATCCCATCTAATAGGTTGCTAAAACTAAACCAGTTGAAGCCATGGTTCGGCTTCTTAATGTATTCAGTAGATCAATCACCAATTGTTGCTGTAGCGTGGTATTTTTGTGGTGAAGAGTGGTATAGTTTTTTCGAGTATAGAGAAGTTTTAAAACTCCATAATTTCTTGCCATTTGCAAGGTTCTACCTAGGGGTGTAATCTAGCTAAATTGAGCTTTAAAGTTTTCTAGTTGGACTCGATTAAAATATTTTGTGCTTAAACTTAAACTCGAGTTATTTTTCAAATTCAAAATTCTGTTCAAACTCGGTTCGTCATAAGTTCAAAAACTCTAAAAAAAATATAATAAGTTTAGGCTAATTCAATAAACTCATTTGAACATGTAGTCGAACAAAAAATTATGAGAAGTTTCAACTTGTTTTACAAGTTCAATTCAATATTAAATTATCTGCGAACATATTTATACTTTTATAGGCACGATCTAGACATAGTGTCAGTTCATGAACCTGCGGTTTAGGTTCAAAGGAACTTATGAACTAGAACCAAATCGCCCAGAGGTGGTTTTAGGCGTTTCAGTTTCGGTTCAATTCTGGTTCGGGCCGGTTTGATTCTGTTAGGTCGGCAGTTTCGGTTTGGTCTAATTCAAGCATTTTTTTTAAATAATGTTGAAACCATTGTTTAAGATAGTTGAACAATTAGTTTAGAAAGGTTGAACCGGTGGTTGAAATCGCAAGTTCAACGGTTTTAGGATTCTTTGAACCTGAACTGGACCATTAGTTGGACAATTTGGTCTGTTTCGATTACGGATCAAACCGCCGGTTTGGTATTGTTTTGGCCATATCTAGGCACGGTCAACAAGTGCAAGCTTGCACTTTTGTCAATGTAGTCCATATATTAAATACTATTCCAAAGTACATTTTTCATAGTTTAGTTTAACACATACATACATACATACATACAAACATGTGTGTGTTTGTTCATGAACACACACGAGCTTATTCGCGAGTTTTTTTAATCCAAGTTTTTTGTTGTGTTTAAACTCGACTCGTTTATTAACAAATTGAGTCACGAACAAGCTTTTATCGAGTCGAACATTAAACAACTCGCGAGGGCTTGACTCATTTACAACACTAATTCTACCTAGACATGAGAAAGATTAGGTGTTTGGAAATGGTGCAAGGGAAGAGATTATTGGGTGTGGAGATGGATGAAGAGAGAACATTAACGTAATAGATGAATAATTGAAGCTGGGAAGGTGGATAATTGAGGTAGGGACAAGTCATTATCATTATCGAGTGGGTATGAAATGATAATGACTTGAAAATAATGCTTTAACAACCAAATTGTAGAAGCCATGCATTGTTGCATCGCATACCCGTTAAGATCATATCTTCATTTATTATATAATACCACCAATAATAGATCTTTTTAAATTATTAACTTAATATCAGTGGAACGATGGCAACTATTATATACTTCTAGTAAGCGGTAGTCGTCACATCTATGCATGCCAGTATTGTTGACAATAATGAGCTCCAACTCGTAAATTGTCATTTTTTTGGCCTAATAAATGTGAACCTGAACTTGTATTAAATATGTAATTTCTCCCATAAATTTTACGAGTATTTATGGACCCCTTTTAACTTGCAAAAATAACTCATATTATCTTTCAAATTTTGAAAACTTAGCCATTTAATTATGTCTTAGCAACTATTTCGTGCAATTTCTCCTCTGAACTTTGCTTTTGTTTTTAAATAAGAAAAAAAAAGAAGATTTACAGTTTGTGTTTAAATATTTTATGAATTTCTTTGTGCTCATCGAGCCTTTCTTGTTTAAATATTTCATTATTTTTTGTGATTATTGAGTATTTTTACACTTTTTTTCTTTTTAAACATTTCACACAAGAAATTGAATCCTGATAACTATGTCTTACACTAGTATAGGAAGGAAATTTTCCTAGAAATATACTCCCATTTCATGCATGATATAAGAAGGAAAATTTTACAAAATATTTGCTAAGACACAATTAAACGGTTACGTTTCAAAGTTTGAGAGGCAACATAAGTCATTTTTACAAGTTGAAGGGGGTCCGTAAGCACTCGCAAAATTCAAGGGGCAAATTGCACATCCAATATAAGCTTAGGGGTTCACATGCATTAGGCTTTTTTTTTCTAACATAAGATAAATTGGTAAAAACTTCGCCTCATCATCCAAGTTCGAACATGGTTTTTTTTTTTCTAGACAATGTCTTTGCCACTTCTTCTACTAGGTGGCAGACAATTCATAAATCATCATTAGCTTAGTGTGAACATTGTTGTTGAATTAACATATCACAGTAATATTTTATTAAGATTTTTAATGGATGGTTAACGTTACTGATAAATCGATATACATGAAAAAGAATTAAAATTTAGTAATAATATGAAAACAATGACTAAAGTTGCATAATAATTTGTATTTTCGTTCATACTTGAACATTTTTTACTTTTTTTTTTGTCCGGATTTTTTTTACTTCTTGTTTTATAAGAGAGTATACCATCAAATTAATTTTACGAGCTCTGAGTACGCAGTTACTTTAAAACTCTTGAGAGAGACTTTTGCCACCCTTTGAAATCCTGTTGAGGTCAAATCCTAATTAGTCGAATTCTACGGAATTTTAGATACCAGGTGGTCAGACAAAAAAATTAATTTTATGATAACCCTAAGAATGCAATTTCTACGCTAGGAAAACGACATGTTACCATTAATCAAAGAAAGATTTTCTTGATCAAATTATAAATTGAATTCAGCTATTTTTTCTTTTTCCTACAACTAAGGTGACTGGAGTATCGGACTTGAGATTCCAACATCAAGTGGTCAACTAGTCCCAGTTGGAGGGTTGAAAGAGAGAAAGTCTGACAATGAAATCTCATTTAACTCTCCAATAATTAAAGCTTTCTCACCATCCACTCTTCATTACGTCCTTAATTAGGTTTTATATCACTAATTAGGCACCTAATGTGATCTCTCAACTTCAAAATTTCAATTCTCTGATGATTTTTATGGCATAACAACCTTTTTCTTCTTAACTTGGCAAAACAAACTCTTACCAGCGGGCATAACAGTACATGATTTAATGATTAGAGTAATACTAGTTTTCTGTCCAATCAACAAAAGGTTTGAACTCTTATTTTTCGACGAGTAAAATCTGCTTAGAAACAACGTAAGTGTCATTGAACCAACAATTTGTTGATAAGTCCAGTATTTAATTCAAAGATACAATTAGAAACAGTGTCATTATACCTTTGCAAATGTAGTATTGATACACTTAAAATGGATGATTTGATTCAACCAGTTATCGAAATAAGGGTAAGAAATAAACTAAAAAAAAAACTTGGATAGTTTTGGAATCGAAATTGACAGATGAGAAATCATTCAAAGATTAGAGATGAGGCCAACTGTAGGATGCATCTTCTTGTCACCTTTTACATCCAGCTCATAACCATTGTTGGATTTTGACATTGCCTCCTCTTAACAGGGACACATTATTGATATTATTCTTATCAAAAAAATTTCTTCATATTCCACATTTTTTTATTACAAGATAGAAATAAAAAATATCAATGTCACAATTCTAAAAAATAATAAAAAAATAATCCCTTCTTCACCTGCAAAAGAGCCCTTCACACCACTCCACATTACTCCTCACCCTCAACATCTCTACTCCAAAGAAAAGAAAGAAACCCAATTTTCCATTTTTGAACAAAAATGCCAGCAAACAACAAAAATTCCATAAAAAATGAGAGAAATTCTACACATTCAAGCAAGTCAATGTGGGAACCAAATAGGTGCCAAATTTTGGGAAGTGGTGTGTGATGAGCATGGAATTGATGGCACGGGCAAGTATATGTTGAGTTCAGTTTTGATGATGATAAATGCTAAACATACATGAAATAGGTGCAAAGCTACAAACTTACTCATATCTAGCTACAAAACACCTTATGAGTCATCTAAGCACGTTGAAGGACGCACAACTACGTTCTACGTACATAGTAGAGCTTACACAACACATAGACGTATATGGCAGTGAAGGCACAAAGCATCAGACCTTTCTCTACGTACGCAGTAGTTGGTGCTACGCACGTTGACGAGCATCCAGATTAAAGAGAAAAAGGTTAAAGCACGTAGAGACAAGTTGAAGGATGAACAATGCGCGTTGATGAGCAAAGGTGTGATCTTCAAAGAGAAACACTACGCACACAGAAGAGATCATCAACGCACGTAGACGAGATGAGCTGGACTAGCTGACAAGGCCAAGAAGGTTTTCAGAAATTTGAATTTGAATATCTCTGACACAAATCACAAGCGAAATCAAAGAGGTTAATCAGACGTCTACGCACATAGAGCACAATGCAACGCACGTAGGAAGCCACTGGGTGGAAAATGTTCATTCTGAAATTCAATGCACGTAGAAAGTGGTACTATGCACACATAACTCAAGATTAACACACGTAGTAAAGAAGCAATGCACATAGATGTTGATCTATATAAAACCGAGACCATTGGAGTTCCATCAATGCACGTAGACTTGCATACACAACACGTAGAACTCAGATGGAACGAATAACTACGCAAGTAGAAGAAGAACAACACACGTAGTAAAGGGTGACGTCAGTACTGAGCAGAATTTGTCTTATTCTCCAACGGCTACTTCAAGGCTCCAACGACTATTTCAAGACCCCAACGGCTATATTTCGAAGAGTAGCTATAAATAGACGTCCAAAATCAGAAAAGAAAAGAGAGATACCTTTGCTAACACTTGCTAATCTTTCTATCTCTCTTCTCTACCTTTACAACCCTTATTGAGCTATTTACTTGCTATCCTTTTGTTGGGTTGGTGTGAGCTTTAATATATTACATCTTTGGATTAAATTTGTAACGAGCAGAGTTATTTGCTTGGGGTAGATAGGTTTTCTAGTGAGCCTTAGAAACTAGAGTTTCGATTTCCTAGTTAATCTCATAAAAACTAGTGGTTAGGTTTCCTAGTTAATCCCATAAAAACTAGTGGTTCAGTTTTCTAGTTAATCCCGTAAAATCTAGAGGTATGATTTGTTTGTTTTGTCCTAAAAACAAGTGTAACGGTTTTCTTGTTAATCCCGTAAAAACATGGTGTTACTGTTTGCTTGTATATCCAGCAAAAACAATTTGTAAACGATTTTCCTCCACCCAGAAGTGAGGAGATAATTGATTGGACTCTCTAGTGAATCTAGAGGAGTTGACGTAGGTCAAGAGGACCGAACCACTATAAATATTGAGTGTTGATTTTCTCTCCCCCTTTCACTCATTTACTTTCATTATTTGATTTACATTTGCATTTACTTCATTATTGAGTGTATGGATTGAATCGTTAGAGCTTCTGCATTCTACTTTGATTTTGATTTAAAAGAACTTCGTTACTTATGTTAGTTTGCAAAAAATTTTCAACAAAGTTTTTGAACTTGCTAAAAATTCAATTCACCCCTTCTTGGAGTGTCATTTCCACTGCATTTTGGGACTCTACATTTGGTATTGTTGAGTCAGCGATCAACCTTAGAGATTCGCTGTCGTATATGGGTGCGACATCGGTGCTTGACAGCCCAGCCTGTCGAGGTGCACATATGCCTTGCGAAGCCCCTCAGACCCACCCGCAGCACGATAGACGCGGGGCTTTTCACTGCCAAAGGTTAAGGAAATAAAGTTGCACCTTCACCATCAGTTATAGCTTTTGGTGTAATGGTAAGCGTTTGATC
>CAODLS011730689.1:0-15711 GCA_948243855.1 Flueggea neowawraea | reverse complement strand
GAGATATGGGAAATGCTTGAGATTACTTATGAAGGCACAACTCAAGTCAAAGAAACCAAGATTAACATGCTTCTACATGAGAGAGGATCAAAGCATTAACTACATGCTTGATCGCTTTGCGGAAATCACAAATGGTATTTTCTCGTTTGGAAGACCAATCTCTAATAGCAATACGGTGAATAATATTTTGAGAGCTTTTCCTTAAGCATGGAACGCAACGGTCACTACCATCATGGAGTCCAAAGACTTAAAATCTTTGGAATTTAGTGTTGTAACTGGGTCACTCATAAACTATGAGATTGTGCTCAAATCAAAAGATGGAAGATCGAAGCATGGGAAAGCATTGAAAGCTTCTACTCATTTTCAAAAAGAGGAGAGTGAAGGAGAAATGAGGTCAGATGAAGAAGATGATGAAGAGCTAAAATTCTACTCCAAAAGGATAGCAAGTTATAAGAAGTTGTTCAAAAATAAAAAGAATCAACAAAAAGAGATGGAGAGATTAAAGGAAAGAAAGAAGAAAAAAAAAGAAGAAGAGACTATAGTTCTTCAAGTAATGATGGAGATCTATTGGCCAATGTATGTCTTTCGGCATACTAGGTACCCCTTAAAATTTCATTCTTTTATATTTCATGTAATTTTTATTTCTTATTTGATTATTGTTATTTGCATGAATTATTGAAGTGATGTTGGGTGTTTGAAAGATGTTTGAGAATGTTTAAGGGTGTTATCTATAGAAGTTCGGGTGTTGTTAGGTCCCGGCAGCGATGGAAATTTAAGACTTTAAGTCTTAAATATGGTTTTTCACATGTTAAGGTGATTTGGATCTCAATAACGTGTGTTGAAGCGCTTCTGTGCACGTTGATCATCGTTGAGATGGACCATGAACGTGCCTAAGGCCTTCTGTGTGCGTTGGAGTGGTTTTGTGCAAGTTGTTCTTCACTGGGCATAAACTGGGAGCGAATTAAGCTGTCTACGTGCCTAGTACATGTAGTACGCGTGTTGATCATTATCTAGGAATAACCCATGGAGATTTCAGGCCGCTAAATGCGCTGTTGAGGAGTCTGGGCGCGTAGAAGTTGACCTATGCTTGAGCTGAGAGTTGCTGAGCCTCGTCTACATGCATTGAGTAAGTATCTAGGCACGTGCGTATGATGAACAAAGCACGTTAATGTGCCTAGAAATGTTGAAAATGTGTGAAACGTTGTGTTTTGGCGAGATGGGTTTGTAAATACCCCTCTTCGACTGTGGTTCATCATTTTCACACAAAAACTCAATCAAACTCTCTGAAATCCATCTCTCTCCACTTCTCTTGGTTCCTCAGTGCTTCTACTTTGAATCTTGAGGTAAGAACTCATCTATAATCCATTATTTCTTCATTTTCGTCTATGAATCTCTTATTTAGGGTTTGCAGTTGAAATTATGGTGAGGGTTGGAATTGTTGTTATTATGGTGAGGGTTAAAATTGTTGATTTCTGTTGATATGGGAGTTGTTTGATGGTTGATTTTAGTTATTAGAGGTCCGAAATGCAAGGATTTAACTTTAGTATTGGAGGTTTTTGAGTTTGAACGAAATGGGTTTGTTATTGAGTTAAGGTTTCGGGTTTTGATGATTTCCCTCTTAAATATAAAGTTGCTTTTGTTATATCTTGGTAGATTGGAGTTATAAATACATAGATGTGAGTTGGATGTTGTGAATTAATGATTCATTTCTTTGGGTTAGGGAAATCCAAATTTTTGGAGAAAATTTCATGATTATTGTGAGTTTGTTTGGTGAAACCAATTATAGGTTTGGGTTTTTGAGGTTGATTAGAGTTGATTTGTGTGGCTGGAAACATCGGGTATTGATTGACATGGATTCTTGGAGTTTTGAGAATATTTTTCCGTCGTAAGAGCGATAGGTCATCGAGTGAATAGGATTTCTGATAATGGCTAGGGTTGGGTCATGCATTGCATTGCATTCATATTCAGTATCTGCACAATACAATATTTGACTCCTTTGTAATCCGTCTCTGTTCACAGTTTCGTTCAGTTCCCGAGCGACCATTCCTTCACCGGTGGACCGCTACTGGATGATTAGCTCGGTGTCTAGGTGAGTGGATGGTAGCTTCAGACACATAGGCTACATCTTCTAAATTATATTATTTTGTTGTGTTTGACCCCTTGCATGAAATTTGGAGTAATTAAATGATAAGCATCTTAAAGTTTGTCTGTGTGAAACCTCTATTGTGAAAATGGATTTTCCCCTTTGGGAAAAGGTGTTTGAGAATAAATATCATGGTTTAATATTTATTATGAATTTTGAAAATAAATATTTTGTATGGATTTCAGAAATGCTTTGTAGAAAATATTCTTTTTGGATTTAAGAATGTTTTCTAAAAACAAATATTTTGTTCTGAAATGAGTGTTCCAATCTGGAAAAGAATAAATGTATTTCTAGTGCTTTGAAATATTTTTGGAATAAATATTCCTTTCTAAAAATTTGGAATGAATTTGGAATTTCGAATGTTTTTTGCAAAACATTTTATTTGGGACACCCAGCTACGGGGTAGCGTAGCTTTGATACACTGGTATTGTATCATCTGCCTGAGTGGCTATACTTTGTGCCTGTGTGGCTTATACTCACCTCAGTGGCTATACTATACCATGGTGCCTGAGTGGCTAATCTCTGCCTGTGTGGTTATTATCGAGTCCGGTTGACTCGACATATTTAATTCAGGTCCCGTTAAACTTTGGAAGTTTTCCTTTTAAAATGATTTGGAAAATATTTTTCGTCTAAAAATATTTTGGAAATCTCTGTCTTAAAGTACTTTGGAAATCTGTCTGAAGCTATTTTGGGGAAATTTCTTTGAAATACTTGACAAAAAAAATAATAATAAAGACGAGTTTTAGTAAATCTTTTGAAAGTAAATAGTTTTGGTTATTTCATACTTTGAAACTAAATATTTTATTTGGAAAAATATTTAGCTAATACCTATAGGCTTTCTGTTGATTGTTTTGTCTGCGAAAGTTTTCGAAATGGTTTTCGATAATAGTATTATCTGGTATATAGTATGTATACGTATGTACACTTAAATCTGCATGTGATGTATTTTGAAACGATTTTTAAAACGGTCTTTGTGAGGCACGTATGAGGTGCTCTGGAGTGTTATCCCTCACTAGGTTTAACCCCCTTTCCTTTTCTTTTTCTTTTTCTTTTTCTTTGTTCTCCTGTTACTTCATTTTTCAGGTACTTTATAGCGGTTGTTGATCTTCCGCGCTCAGTGAGGTGTTTGTCAGCAACGAGTGCCCTATTGTTCAAGCTCAACTTTTAGTTCTATTAGATGCTCTACATACCGAATAGTGGGTTATAGCTTGTATTTGAATTTGAAATAGTTTAAATTATTTTATTTATTTATTAATGATTTTATTGTTAATAATATTTGAGAATATTATTTTAAAAAGTTATTTTGCTAAACAATTTTAATTTGGTTAATAAAACTGTGTTTGGGTGTTAATTTTGTACTATGAGGCTTGTGCAAGATGGGTTGGACTTCCATAGACGGTTCGCCTCGTCGCCGATCATGGCCCGACTTGGGTCGTGACAGACAAAGTTTGTGTTTTTTAATTAATTTAGCCTTTTCAAAATTAAGTAAATACCCTAAGTTTTATAAAAATCAAAAAATTATTTTTTATTCATTATTTAATGTGAAAAAACATTTTAATTGTATTTATTTTAGCTTGTTTTTAATGACTTTGGTTTATTTTTTTGAATTATATTTATTTTTTTACAGGGATAGATACATGTGGAGACGCACAGATACATTTAGATATGCTCATATACATTTGGATGCCTACGTATATATACATTCAAATACATTCGTAAACTACTGGATATCCAAATTAATTTTTGACAAATAAAATAAAACAAAACTAACAAATATAAATAATTAAACTTAATTTATGAAATATAAATACTACACAAAATTATATAAAAAATTTGAGATTTGAATACATTTTGAAGACTATCTAAAAATTTGTAAAAATTATATCAAAAATGTAATTTGGAGGCATTTAATTAAAAAAAATATTATATTAAAAATTTATTAAATTAAATTTTATATTAAAAATTATAATTTTGAGACATTTGGATACATATGAATACATATGGATATATTTGGATACAACTGGATACATTCTGAAAGGTCGGATCTTTTTCTACTTGGAATTTATCTTTTCCGCAAAAAAATCAATTTCTCGAGAAAATATTGCGAGTTTTTGCAAAAATATCTCAAATTATCGTTCAATTTCTCAGTCAATTAAAAATTTGGTATTTTTACAAGATGTTTTCATTTGTCAAAATATACTTGGTGCATGGAAAAAACTCAATTCTAAATTTTAATTTAGTATAAATGTTAAATTTTCCTTTGGTTTGAAACAATTGTGTGAGTAAACTGATGTATACATAGTGGTGGGTTGGTTGGGCTTCATAAAAACTTGGCCAGTTTGGTCTACTTGATTATGTTGGTTTGTTATGAGTTGCTGAATTTTGGTTGGATTAATGGGCCAGTTCAGTTCGATTTACGGCTAAAAATGATAATTGGTTTGTTTTCAAATTTGCTAACTGGTTCTAGACATTGTTTCTTTGTCATTTTTAAACACCCATAGTACTAGTACTTCACGGTGCTAATCATATAAAATTATCAAATCAGGTTAATATCATATATCAACTTATCCGTCACTTTGTCTTTTTCTTCTTAATACCCTCTACAATTTTTATGAGAACATCTATTAACTTCATATTTTTGTCACTTTTTCTCTTCTTCAACCTCTTTCAACTTCGGTTTCTTGCTTTGCTAATTCATTCAATTCCATATTATTATATTTTGATATAGTAAAATAATAAAAAAAATTAAAATTTTGTCCTCTATCAAGTACTCATTAAATTATTACATTGATCAGAAACATTTTAGAAAAACTAAGTAGTTTTTCAACAAAAGTAGGTAGTTTTGTTAAAGACCATGTAGTGTTATTAGATTATTTATATATTAAATTATTGAATTCAGACTAAAACTATGTGGATTTAAAATATTATTTGATACAATAATATTATGATAATTCTTAATATGTCGTTATAAGAAAAAAATGCTGTAATATTATAAGAATTATTGATACATATATTTTATAATAGGCAAGGACACGGGTAAGGCTACAATATCCATACATTTTTTAACAGGTAAGAGTAAATATAAGAGAATGGATAGGATATGTCAATACTCATGCCCTACTTATACCGCTCAAAAAAATATGAATAATATTCTAGTCACAATCCGTTTTGGGACTATGACTAGCGTACGAAGCGAGCCGTCTATGAGAGTCCGACTCATCTCGCACAAGCATCGGAGATACAAACATTTTACCCAATTCATTCATTCAAAACATTTAATAATATAAAACATTTATATATATGGAAACAATATACATTTGACAAAATAATAGTAATATAAAGACAAAACCTTTATAAGTAAAATAAATCCCCAAAATATAAAATATAAAATACAAAATGTAGCACAATAACCCAGCAGCAATCCGATGTAAAGCTCTAACAACAGAAACAAAAATAGAGCTCGGATGAAGGGCACTCACTACTGTCAAGAATGTCTCACTGGGATCGAGGTGTCAAACGGTTTCTGAGTATCAAAAATATCACCTGTAACAATAGGTTCAACAGAGACAAAAGGAGGAATAAAGGGGTAAGAATCCCTAATGAGGAAATGACACTCCAGATCAGTTCCAAACCTCACAAAAACTGTTTTGAAAATCATTTAAAATACCACATACAAATATATACAAATATTGTACAGTATACACACTACATATATAGTAGCTTTCAGAAAATGTTTTATAAAACATTCGCATCCAGAGCTGATATCATGCAAACAGACAGTATCAGAGTATATATATATATTATCAGAGTTATGTTTAAGGGACTAGAACAGAGCATAATGTATCTAATTGTGGACTCCACCACTAGACAAATCATAGCATGTATCCAACCGAATACATGGTCACCTCATTACCCAGGTAACTAGGGTCTTAACAGAGCATTGGTATACCAAAGGCTACGTAACCCGTAGTTAGGTGTCCCCATATCAGAGTATTAATATTTTTGAATAATATATACAAGCAATCATGCATATCAGAGTTTAAATCCGTTTTATAGAATATATATATATATATATATATCATAACTAAACGTTGGTTATTAATAATCACATACTCCGATTATGAATTACCTAGATAATTATTAGTCCGATTTCAGATCATAGCCAGACACAGTAAAAAACTATACAGAATTTGAAGACACAACCTATGTGTCTGAAGATGTCAATTCACTCACCTAGTATCCGATGTTAAGGATCCAGTCAAGTACCACTTATAGGTGGATGGTCGTGCCAGCAGGAATACGAAGCTGGAACAAAAATATCATGAACAAAAATATTTTGATACTGTGGTTGTACCGAAATACGTGCACATGTATATGTAGACTCGGACACTCAAATGACGGTGAAAAACTATTTCGATCAAAGATCTAACACTCTCGTCCCAAAAATCAAAATCTATGTAAAATTATAATTTGGTCCCTGAATTTCATAAAATTACACTTTAGTCCCTAAAATCTCAAAAATTAATAATTAATTTCAAAACCTTTAGAATTTATAAATAAATCCTCCAGATATCTCAAATTATAAATAAAACCTCTAATTTATCAAAATTACAAAACTACCCAGTTTTTCAAACATTACAAATTTAAAACATATTTTCACAAAATTACAAATCTAACCATCCATGTAAAATATCAGTCCCATTTCCTCATTTATTTCGGAATAATCAGCAATTTAAATCTAAGTCCCCGCGACGAAAAAATTATATTAAAAAATGCCACAAAACTCGAATCGAGCGGAACCCAATATTTTCAATCATTCTAATCAACTCTACACAGTCCCAAAAGCTCAATTTCATCTTCGGTTTCCATCAATTCATCCTAAAACCATTCATTTCTTTAATTGAATTTTCGGACCGAATAAACCCAAAATAAATAATCACCAATTTCTCATCTTTCAAGCCAAATTCATGTTCTCCCATGCTCCTCATACTTAAATCTAACAAAAAGAACTTCAAATCAAGCCACAAATCCACACAAAATCGAACCCTAGCTCCATTCAAACCTATTTTCGTTCAACCATAATTTTGAGCAAAAAATGCATAAAATGGAGCCAAAATAAAAAATAATTGATGAACTTACCTTAAGATTGAAGGAGAAATGATCTGAGGGTAAGAGGAGATGATTTGGGCCAGATTTGGGTGAAAAATCTAAAGAGAAATAGAGAAGAGATAAGGAGAGTCGGGTTTGTTTAAAAAGAAGACGTCAGGTGCAAAACGGCACCGTTTCAGTGCTGCTGGAAGGAAGAAAGACAAAACGGCATCGTTCTGTGCATACTCAGCTGCCACACACGTGCGAATGATAGGGAGGAGACACGGACGACAACGCGCGACGACTTTTCATTCGGGTTGCGTCATGTGAACGAGCATGCGTTCAGTGCTTCCCGCCCAGACGACGCTCCGTTTTGGTTACTGTTCAGCACAGTCATGTGCAAACGATAGCAAGGAGACGTGAACAACAACAACCAACAGTGGCAATCGGTCGTCTAGCTTCACTTTTTCAGATTTTTCCTTTCAATTTTTCAACAAATTTTCACTTAATAAATCACTTCTAAATCACTCCCAAACTTCATTAATCACCCAATTAACATCTTAAACATAACATTAACCCTTCAATAACCAAAATAAAAATTTAAATTTAACCCAAATTTATTTAAAAATAATTATCCAAAAATACGGGGTATTACAATCCTTATCAATTGTAACACCATATCCTATCATATAACTATACTATAATATGAAATTATAATCATAACATATACATTCATAGAGATCATTCGATATCAAATATATATACGAAAATTTTTGAACAAGCATGTAAACAGACTTAACAAATGTACATACAACACTCTATGTTTCCTCTTAAAACTATATGTACAATTACATCAAGATGTAGAGGAGAGAGAGGGTGAGACTCAACCGAATAACCTGTGCTTCATGTATATAAGTCAATTAGCATCATGCTTGATCAACTCCCAAAAACCGTATTTACTAAAATCCTGAAAAAAATTTAGCACTTTATATGAGTTGCTACTCAATGAGAGAAACTGTCATCGATAAATTCAAAGCAAATAGCATACACATCCAAACATACACATTAATCACACAATATGCAATGATGTCAGTGAATGCAATTTAATTTTTATTTTGGAGCTTGGCCAGAACATGATAAGTCTCAAGTGTCATGTCACCAATACACTTTCCAATTAATATATGCATTTTCACGATAACGATAACGATAAAGCATTTCATATGAACATATGTTCGATAACGATAAATCCAATCAAATAAACATTTATATTGTATGATCAGCCATATCCGATAAAATCATACCATATTTCTAGCATTTAATCACAACAAGTTTACAAATAACTCAAAGCATGTACACGTGTCACATATATGTTCCATCAAGCATTTCCAATATTTTCACGTGTAGTCCAAAATCATCATGTATGTACATATCATGATAAAATAATAATGTTTGGCACATTAAAACACATAGCAAGCAAGTAGAGCGGCCTCTTGTTTCTACTCGCGTGGGCCTCCGCAACATGTGTTAATGGGTTAGTTCGGTTCGGTTCGCCGCTAAAAATGATAATTGGTTTGTTTTCAAATTTGCCAGCTGGTCTTAGACTCTTTTTTTTTCGTTTTTAAACCCCTATAGTACTAGTACTTTACGGTGCTAATCATATGAAATTATCAAATCAGCTTAATATCATATATCAACTTATCCATCACTTTGTCTTTTTCTTATTAAGACCCTCTACAATTTTTATTAGACCATCTATTAACTTAATATTTCTGTCACTTTTTCTCTTCTTCAACCTCTTTCAACTTTGTTTTCTTGCTTTGTTAATTCATTCAGTTCCATCTGCTTACGCGTCACTTTTCTTTTTCTTCAACCTCGGTTTTTTGCTTTGTTACTTATTCTCAGTTCAATCTCTATCGTTGCAATAGTTTATTGGTTTCTATGGATTCCAACATAGTAAACTTAGTCTGTGCGCTAGTTTTACTGATTGTTGTTGCATTTTTTTCTTCTTATGATAAAGAGAAGCACGGTTTTGAAGCCTTATTAAGGCAAAGACATTAGAAGTTTCTTGTTCATTCTTTTTTCCTGTTCCCTCGTTTACATGATGAGAATGTTCCCCCGAACTAGCCCTCGGATTGACATTGATTCAGCTGTAGATAACCACCAGTCTACTCCCAAGTAATCTCAAGTATATATAGTTTAGTGCAAAACCAAACATTGTGTTGTGACGAAGGTCAGAGCCATACCTGTAGCTTGGAAGTAGACTGGTAGTTATCTACCCTTGACTTGATGTCAACCCGAGGGCTGGTTCAGGGGAACATTCTAGCCATGTAAACAGGGGGACTGGGAAAACGACTGGGCGGCAAACTTCTAATGTCTCTACCTTGACAAGGCTTCGCAGTCGTGTTTCTCTTCATCATGATAAGAAAAAGTGAAATGATAATCATTAGAACTAGTGCAAGAACTAAATTTATTATGTTTGGGAACCATAGAAACCAATAAACTAATGCAACGATAGAAATGGAACTGAGATGAAGTAACAAAACAAGAAACCGAGGTTGATGAAGAAGAAAAGTGACGCTTAGGCATAGAGGTGTAAAAATCGAGCTGGAACAGGACGACTAAAACCGGAGGGTTGCGATTTAAGTTCTGGTTCAACCTCTTTAGAAACTATCGAACCAACAGTTTGGAACCGGTCTGAACCGGCGGTTCTAACAATCATATCCCTTTTTTTTTTTCTTTTTTCAACTTTATAAATATTCCCACCTCATTCCTACTAAATTTACACAATTTCTTCTTGCTCAATCTCAATCTCTTCTACACTCTCACTCTCTCAAAATTTTATTTTACTATAAATTGCTCTTATTAATTATTTATATATTTTATTATTGTAATTAAGTTTTTTATATTTCTCAAAGTTACTTTTTGCAATTACATTTTTTCCAATTCCTAGGCTTCTGTTTTTTTTACTAAGACTAACTATATTTATCATCATCCGAAAATGAGGAGTTCTTTTATGACGCTTCCACAACAAACACTTTCGACTCCAATGATGAGAGTTAGTTTAGTTTTTTTACTTATATTTTAATTTATCATGTATTGTTAATTGTTGTATTGTGTAATTAAATTCAGTATTATAACCACCTTATTCCTCCGCCACAAGTGAGAGCATCTAATAAAATTTAATGAGTTTGCTTTTAATTTTGTTTAAATTACGTGATGTAATTACTAGTAAAATAGTTAATTTATTTAGAAATTATTAAAAAAATCTTTGGAATACAATATATTATTGGTATATAGTTAATTATTGGATACAAAAAAATTTATAAACCAGAAAAAAAATTGACAGGATAAAATAGCTGGTTAAAAACAAAATTTAAAAAAAAAAAAGAGAGAACTGAACCAGTGGTTGAATCAATCAAAACCAGTCCAATCTGGAACCAAACCAAACGGTTAGAACTATGGTTTGGTTCCGGTTCTTCCTTTCATTAACCCTGAACCGTCGGTTCCTGAAGTGAAACCGGCGGTTCATGAACCAATTACAAGTATACTTGGGTATATGAAACTGCATGAAGTAACAAAGTAAGAAACCAAGGTTGAAGAAAACAAAAGTGATGAAAATATTAAGTTGATAGGTGGTCTGATAAAAACTATAAAGGGTATTAAGAAGAAGAAAAAGTGACGGATAAGTTGATAGATTGTATTAAGTCGATTTGATAATTTTATATGGTTAGCGCCATAAAGTACTATTACTATAGGAGTTTGAAAATGAAAAAAAAAAAGAGCAAATTTTGTTTGAGACCAACTGGCATGATTTGACAATTTGTATAGATTAGGCTTAATTTCTCAAGCAATTGCAGATCTAGGTTTACCAAATGACCTTTTCATCTTCCTTCTTCTTCACCTAGTCTATATTTATTGTGACATTAACTGTAGTTTAGAATTATTAACTATCTTTTATATGTATAGATAGTAGGTTTGGTTTTTCGGATTGGTAGTTTGGGTTTCGAGTTAGGTTTCCACGTCATCCACGTGGCCATATTTAAGTGACATGGCATCCCTGTTTATCTTTATGACCCGAAGATTTTCAAAATCTGGTAGTAGTGACCATTTGAGAATGAAATCAATTTTTGATAAATGTCCTGCAACAAAAGCAAATAAAGTGATCATGGTGCAATCTTGTTATATTTAGGGTAACTGCCAGTAAAATTAAGGCTAAATTAATTAAAAAAACATGAATTTTGGTCCAATTAAAAAATATATTACGAATTTTCAATTTTGTTTCAGAAAAACATAAACTTTAAATATATTAAAAATTGTGTCATCTGTTATCTTTTGGTTAGTTTTTCTATCCATTTGAGTTTAATAACATAAATAATACGAACTTTAGTAATTTTTGCATTCACTAAAAAATGTAAACAAAAAAGGAAAATGTATGTGTGGCACTGACGGCGTGCTGACGTGGCACTGAAGGTAGTCGCTTACGTGAGCAAAATCAGATATAGTCAACAATACCAGATACAACTTGTTGTTTAGTCTTACAGAAATTGAAAAGGGAAAATTTTGTCATAAATGTAAAAATGACTAAAATTCGTGTTATTTTATGTTATTAACCCTATCCATTTGCTAGCGTGACAATTCGTGTAATATTTGACGTGGACATAGATGAGATTGATTTCTAATAATCAAATCTAAATTATTTTTTGTAGAAAAATTAAAAAAGCATCAGCACATACGTTCACGTCAGATGTCACATAGACTGTCACACTAACAAATTGATGGAAAAATTAACTGAAGATAATGGATGACACAATTGTTACAACACCTAAAAATCATGTTTTTCTAGAACGAAATTGAAAGTTTATGACATATTTGTTAATTGGACAAAATTCTTGTTTTTTTAATTAATTTAGCCTAAAATTAATCCCAACATTTCTTTATCGAGATATAATTTTAATTATTTTCAATATAAATTATAAACTTCTACAATTGTAATAAAAAAAACATTATACCTCACTAAAGAAAGATTTTAAGAACTCTTGCAATGTCTGGTTGTTGGGAAAAATTGAACTAAAATGGAAGGAGAAAAACAAGGGAAGAACGACCCCGAGTTGGTGCAGCGGCCATAAATCCAACTCAGTGTGAAGTTGGCAAAGATCACGCTTGGTCCTTGAGTTATAGGTAATTTATTCAACACTCCCTGTGTTGAAAATTAATTGGATGGTTCCCTACTCTACTGACTTTTCAAAAACCCGAAAACACTACGTAAATCAAGCCCCACAGAAAAACAAGACATATCTTGTCTTTTATCTATGGGAAACCCAAGACAAGAGCGTAAAGCAATTGATGCAGTATGGACTAAAACCCATCAAATCTATTCAAACCCATCAAACCTGATAAAAATAACCAGGTCAATGTAGAGGTCAAACTAAGTCAAAGGCTATTGAAATATCAAAAAGAGAGGGTTTAACCGTCATCAACGCGAGAGAATATTTCGGCAAAAAAAAATGCGAGAGTATTTCTTAAATATTTTCTCTTATAATTTTCTTATAAATAGATGTTATCATCACTAGACAAGGTATATTTTATCACCTCCTAAACTCATACTAATTTTTGACGAATTCTCTACTGATTTAAGTATCAGATATTTCTTCAGAAAATAACCTGACATCATTCTTATTGTGCTAGCAGATTAAGAGATGTCATTTGAGTTTTTGACCATTTGAGTTCAACTTAACATTTTTCGAGATTGTTGCATGATCGTGGCAACAACATTTTTAAGTTGTAATTTCTCAAATAACAAGTGTCAAATTTTAGTAGTAGTATTTGTAAAGTTTGTATTTGTATTGATTTCCAAAACCTGGCAAATGAAAACATATTTCACAATGAGAAAAAATTGCATTCTGTAAATTTTGCAGATTGAGGTAGATTGAGACTTATATCAAATTTTCTATTTTGTCCCTAAAAAGTTGAGTTTCTTAATTCTTTAGAAATGATGAATTATAATGCCTTAGGTTAATTATTTGTTTGTTTTTCATTATTGCCATTACCTTTTTTTTTTAAGATATGAGATTGGCCATGCTGTGTTCGATTATTTTTGTGGAAAAAAAATTGGAAAATGTCACTGCCATGACAAATGAAAATTTTGAAAATAATAGTTTAGGAGAAATCTTTCGCACATAAGAGATAAATGCTCATTAATGAATCAGAAGTAAGTAAATAATTATTTTTGGGGTTAATTTCACGTAAAAATTTCTTTAGTAGAATAAACTAGTAATTACAGCAAAGTACAAATTAATACAAAGTCCATAATGTCAATAATCATCACACAGTCGAATCATTAAAAATCCATAATGTGATTTCATCCCTTAATTACAAAATTTAATAAAAACAATATATTATTTAAGGAGGTATGCATGCATCATGTAACCCAAAGAGTTAATAAATTACAAAATGTAAGAATAAAAAATCTTTTTATCAAGAAAAATAAAAAAATATTATTTAGGGAGGCATGCATACGACATGCGTGGCATCCAACACTTGGCCGAAGGACACGATGGAGTATTAGTCCTTATTTAAAGCTCTACTGCCGAAGGGGGTTTTCAGAAGAAAGCTTACGTCTCATGGAATAATTAAAACTGTTCTTTTTGTTATATCAAATTTCTACCGTTTATATTTTATATACCTAAAATAAACACCATCAGAATAATTTATACTTGAGGAAAATTCTTATTGTCCCACTCGTATAATACACAAATAAAAAAATGACTATTTTCATTGAGACATGTTTCAGGAATAAATTAAAATGAATTCAGTTATTTATATGTTATTTTTTAATTTGTATAATGTGTAAACAGGGCCAAATAACCAATATAAATAAGAATTCTGTTCTTTGAAGGATAAATTTGTAGTCACCTGTACTAAAAATTAATGCTTGCACTATTTTTCCTTTATTTTATTAGAACAGAAACTAACAAAATTGGTGGACGGAACGAACCGACTGGTATGATTCAGTTCAAACGGAATCTATTGACGGTTCAATTATCTCTACTCTTCTTACTAGTGGATTTATTCTAAAGGAACAACAAGAAAAAAAAACAATGCCCTTTTATATATTACCGTTTTATTTTGCAAAATTATGTGAGTGGTCCTTCACGTTTCAATATTCCATGTAATGGTCCCTCCACTAAGTTATACCAATACATGCATTTATATTCTACTAATATTTTGTTTTTATTGTAGTTTCCTTAAAGATACTTATTGTATACTATTCGTTTCTAATTGGTTCTGATTTTTGTTTTTTATAATTGTTTTTTATTATTTTAAATATAATGATTATGTATTACTGTTTTGTTTAATTTTTGTTTTTATTATATTTAAAAAAAATAACCAAGCTATATGTTAAAAAAACTGAAACCAAATAAATTGAAAACAAATTGAGAATAAAATGAAAACAAAAAAATAAAATTAAAACTATTCCGTAAGAAATCGAACAAGAAGAAACCAATTTTAAAAAAAATAAAAATCAAATAAAAACATAATAATTTGTAATTTAAAAAAAAAGTGACACGTTTTTTTTGAAATACCACTCAACAAAGCTAGACTCGTTAAAAAAAAAAAAAAAGAACAAACATGCGAGGATGGCAATTTTTTTTTTGTCAACCAAAGATTGTCATCATGGTTTACTTTGGAGATGATAAGGTATAAACCAAAATAAAAAATTTAAACAAACATCCAACCACAACACCCATGAATAGGGTGCTTATCAAAACCACAGGTTTAACATAGCCATCATATGTTCCCTTAAAATTATTCGTTTCATTTATGTTCGCCCCTCATCATATACTTTCAAGCGATCATCACTTTCACTTTGCCTCTGCAATCTCTGCAACTGCCCCATTTGTCATCTTTTGCTTTTGAAGCAAATTTTCTTTTTCAGTAGCCACATGATCAATTGACTTCTTGCTGCTCAAAATTTCCTCACTTCTCCTCTTAACCTCATCAACAAAAGCTTGAATGTTCCTGTCTGATGAACCCCCCTCTGCCACCGCCGCCTCGGCCGCCTCCTTCCACTTCAGGGCGTTCTGCTTCATCTCTGCCGCCTTTGGTCCCACGGTAGCTTCCAACAAGCATCTCTCCACCTCATCACGGGTAATCAGCTTGTTCTCAGCTTCTCCACGGCACATTCTTACACCAACCTTGAAGACATCAACTAAGTATTTAGCATCAGTCACTTGATCGCCCCATTGTGGGAACGCGATGACCGGCATGCCGGAAGTGAGGGCTTCCATTGATGAGTTCCATCCGCAGTGAGTCACAAAGCAAGCTGTTGCTGGATGGGCCAAGACCTTCTCTTGTGGACTCCATTGCACTACTTTCCCCTTATCTCCAGCTTTCTCTATGAACCCTTCTGGGAGTTGAAGAAGCTCATAGCCTGCATCTTTGTGTGGCGGCTTCATAACCCACAAGAAGTTAACTCCTGA